>WNWK01010679.1:9000-55576 GCA_009830355.1 Cherax destructor | reverse complement strand
CACCTCCAAAAAGATACCCAAGGCCACCCCGGGTGACCGGAAGAGGATCGGGACATCCCCAGAGCGATCCAGATTCCACGGCAAACTACACCACCGCCAAGGACCTCAACGGAATGGGATGGACTACGATACCCTTCCCCCTATCTAGGAACTAGAATGCCTGAGGAGAGAAGCTCCCAGGGTAAAACTGGGAAGGAAATAAGGGAGGGATGAGGAGGAGGAGGAAAGGGAAAAGGGAGGATGGGGAAGATGGGAAAAAGGGAGGGAGGATTGGGGGGTAATTAGGTTCGGTCTGAGGAAGAAAACCAAGAGGTCCAATTCCTCAGACCGATAGCCTCTTTACCGCGACAAGGAGCCCCCCTTAAAGAGGTGCAATATTGTAATAATTGTATAAACACTATCAGTGCATTTATAAACATACATTAGACCCACCAGTTGACGTGTATTGGACACATGATGTGCTTTGTTTACTCTTGAAAATCAGCAAAAATCAAACATTTCCGCTACTTTGGGCTTAATTACAAGCTATTTTCAGTACTAAAACCAATCAAAATCATCTCTATTTCCGTAATATATCTTCCATTCTATCAAATAAGACCAAGAAACCGCAAATACAACTGTAAAAACTACATGAAAATACACCGCAAAGTTGCTGTTTTAATCCAAAAACACAGTCGCAGTTTTTTTTTTCCTAATTATGCACTGCATGCTTCAGGATTTACTTTATATGGTGCACACTTACCACATAGATGCATTCTCTCATATCTAGGCCCAAATTTACCAATCACAGCTTATCTCAGTGAGCTGAGCTCATGGCGTAGATCTACGGTTTGGACCCTGTGGACAAGGCGTAGATATACGGCCTGGACCCTCAAAGGGTTAAAATTGTACTGCTGTAATACTGTAAATTATACTAATTGTAATTTTTTTTCTGCCTCTTTACTATAAATCTTATTAATTATAAATATTTTACTACCTTTCTTTTTGTAATAATTAAAAAAATGTATAATTAAAATTTACCACTCCTTGATCTATGTCTAGTTTTATGTAGTCTGTAATTAGGATTAGTCTGCCCAAAATGCTCAGGCATGCTAGTGGCTTTCTTTGTGCTTAACAGTATCTTATAACATAAATTTCACACTGTATACTATGCAAAGGAATAAATATTTGTATTTGCACATACATATATACACACACACTGGCTGTATCCTGCATACATATACACATACATACATATACATTCACACACACACATACACATTGTTTCTGTCCAAAACATTACTCAAATCTGCGAATTTTGCATCCAAGTACACAACACAGCCAGACACCAAAAAGTATGGGTACCTAGCTGAAGATAGCAGTTGCTTCCCATGGCCTGGAGCACCAAGCATTATAAGTTATTTCATCTCATCCTGTCAAATGCACTGAACTTCAAAATAAATTTTAGAATGCTTAGAAATTCACAATCAAGCGTAAGTATACTGTGTATTTTAATACAGAATTCACAGGTTAAAGTCCTGTTCTGGATAGAAATAATGTTTGTAAATAATTTTGTTCATTTGTAAATTGTTAAGCATTCTAAAATCTCTTTTGAAGTCCAGTACATGTGGCAAGATGAAATGTACTATCCGAATGGTAATTAATTTGTCTGTATTCATAAATCTGCTTTTACATGGGTATGCAGAAAGTACCAGCAATTAAGTAACACCATCATTGCTACAAGCTGCATTAATTCATTCATGAAAATACTCTTTACTTCTGTTTGCCATGTACGAGTTGCTATATATGACTTCTGCCCAGTAGTGTCAGGAAATGTTCTTCCCCAACTGTATTATGTAATAAACAAAATGTACATACTATTATATATACACTATAATAACAATCACTAATAAGTGAGGATTATGTGAAACATAATTGCTTTTGAGTGCAATACTATATTTTTAAAGTAACGATTGCATCACAGTTCTTACTACCACCACAGCAAATGATTTTTTCCCATTCATTTACAAAATGCAAAGTAATGCCACAATTTACTTTATTCATGCTCCCTATAGTAATAAGTCTTCTGAGTCATAACATAATGAGAGCTGGAAGGTGGATCAATAATAGCCACAGGATGACTACTGCGGGCATATCGAGAAGAGTACAGTAGGAATCCCATCAATATGGCCAACCCTGCTAGACTGGCAGCCTGAGCGTTGATCACCCATGCTTCATCCACCATCATAGAGTAGTCAGCACTGTAACAGGGGAAGGAAAAAATGATGATCTAATGAGCTTTAAGATATAAATCCTTTCTTATTGTACCACAACTGCATCTGGGTGTGTGAGACTGCAGAAAGAAGTAACAATTAATAAACAATTTGAGTACATATTTACACCATTAGATAGGGATGTGTGATGTGACCATGGTTGTTTAACATATTTATAGATGGGGATGTAAAAGAAGTGAATGCTTAGGTGCTGAAAAGAGGTGTGGAATTAAAGGAAAATGGATCCAATACAAAGTGGGAAATTGTCACAGTTGTTGATGTCTTGCCAGTAATACTTATATAAAATATTGTGCAATGCTGTGTCCAGCTGCAGAGAGAGCTGGCAACTCTGGCTTTGGCTCCCAGGAATATTGTGGCTAACCTATATTTTTTGTACAGTATATTTTAGGTATTTGTGCCTACCTTATCTTAGTAAAAACTGTTGTTTTTTGGTTAGTATAATATTACCAGTTTTTAAATTATAGCATGAATTTTACAACGAAACTAAAGAACTTTTGTAGGTTTAACATGGCAGGGTAACATGAGAAAATGCCAGCTATGTGATCAAGACTGCTGGCTATATGATCAAGACTGCCAGCTATGTGATCAAGACTGCCAGCTATGTGATCAAGACTGCCAGCTATGTGATCAAGACTGCCAGCTATGTGATCAAGACCTGCTGTGCTCATGCCAGAAGATCAGATACCCGTATGGAGTACAAGTACAGGAGAAATTTATTATGATATTCTGGCATGAGAATATAGTACCACTATCAACGGGATGATCACTCAGAAGGAACTTGAGTCAACATGAAATCAGGGAAGTACCCAGAGCATTTGGCAGTGATACGATCAGATGAGAAGCCATACAGTTTTAGTAGGTGCTATGGTATCACTTCCTGTGGAACTACTGCTGAAATCTGACTATAAGCCAGGTCTTTTGTGGCTTAATTTTTTTTTTAATATGTTTGGTGTGATTTGGTGTAATGCTCTATCTGGTTGACTAATATAATACCCTTATTTGAATCCAGTATTTGCCTAATTTGTTTAATAAATGTATGAAAGAGGGGAAGGTACCTAGGGATTGGCAGAGAGCATGTATAGTTCCTTTATATAAAGGGAAGGGGGATAAAAAAAGAGAGTAAAAATTATAGGGGAATAAGTAGTAGGTTGGTAGACAGCAACCACCCAGGGAGGTACTACCATCCTGCCAGGTGACTGTGAAGCAGAAACCTGAAACTGTTTTACATGATGGTAGGATTGCTGGTGTCTTTTTTCTGTCTCATAAACATGCAAGATTTCAGGTACGTCTTGCTACTTCTACTTACACTTAGGTCACACTACGCAAACATGTACACGTTTATGTATACACACTCATCTGAGTTTTCTTTGATTTTATCTTAATAGTTCTTGTTCTTATTGCTTTTCCCTTTCATATCCAAGGGGAAGTGGAATAAGAATCTTTCCTCCGTAAGCCATGCGTGTTGTAAAAGTCAACTAAAATGCCGGAACAATGGGCTAGTAACCCCTTTTCCTGTATAGCTTACTAAAAGAAGAAGAAAACCGTCAAAGTGGGATGTTTGAATGTGCGTGGATGTTGTGCGAATGATAAGAAAGAGATGATTGTAGATGTTATGAATGAAAAGAAGCTGGATGTCCTGGCTTTAAGTGAGACAAAGCTGAAGGGGGTAGGAGAGTTTCAGTGGGGAGAAATAAATGGGATTAGATCAGGGGTTTCAAATAGAGTTAGAGCTAAAGAAGGAGTGGCAATAATGTTGAATAATCAGTTATGGCAGGTAAAGAAGGAATATAAATGTATAAATTCAAGGAATATATGGAGTAAAATAAAGGTTGGATGTGAAAAGTGGGTTATAGTAAGTGTTTATGCACCTGGAGAGGAGAGAAGTGTAGAGGAGAGAGAGAGAGATTTTGGGAAATGTTGAGTGAGTGTGTGGAGAGTTTTGAACCAAGTGAGAGAGTAATTGTGGTTGGGGATCTTAATGCTAAAGTGGGTAAAAATGTTGTGGATGGAGTAGTAGGTAAATTTGGGGTGCCAGGGGTAAATGTAAATGGGGAACCATTAATTGAGCTATGTGTAGAAAGAGGTTTGGTAATAAGTAATACATATTTTATGAAAAAAGAGGATAAATAAATATACAAGGTATGATATAGCACGTAAGGAAAGTAGTTTGTTGGATTATGTATTGGTGGATAAAAGGTTGATGAGTAGGCTTCAGGATGTACATATTTATAGAGGGGCAACGGATATATCAGATCATTATTTGGTTGTAGCTACAGTTAGAGTAAAAGGTAGATGGGACAAAAAGAAAATGGCAACAGCAAGTAAGAGAGAGGTAAAAGTGTATAAACTAAGGGAGGAGGAAGTTAGGGTGAGATATAAGCAACTATTGGCAGAAAGGTGGGCTAGTGCAAGTAGGAGTAGTGGGGGGGTTGAAGAGAGTTGGGATAGTTTTAAAAATGCAGTATTAGAATGTGGGGCAGAAGTTTGTGGCTATAGGAGGGTGGGTGCAGGAGGAAGAGGAGTGAGTGGTGGAATGAAGAAGTAAAGGGTGTGATAAAGAGAAAAGGTAGCTTATGAGAGGTTTTACAAAACAGAAGTGTTAATAGAAGAGCAGAGTATATGGAGAGTAAAAGAAAGGTGAAGAGAGTGGTGAGAGAGTGCAAAAGAAGAGCGGATGAAAGAATGAGAGAGGCTCTGTCAAGAAATTTGCTGAAAACAAGAAAAATTTTGGAGTGAGATAAACAAGGTAAGAAAGCCTAGGGAACGAATGGATTTGTCAGTTAAAAACAGAGTAGGGAGTTAGTAGATGGGGAGCTGGAGGTATTGGGTAGATGGCGGGAATATTTTGAGGAACTTTTAAATGTCGATGAAAAAAGGGAGGCGGTAATTTCATGTACTGGCCAGGGAGGTACAACATCATTTAAGAGTGAAGAAAAGCAGGATGCGAGTGTGGGGGAGGTGCGTGAGGCATTACGTAGAATGAAAGGGGGTAAAGCAGCTGGAATTGACGGAATCATGACAGAAATGTTAAAAGCAGGGGGGGATATAGTGCTGGAGTGGTTGGTATTTTTGTTTAATAAATGTATGAAAGAGGGAAGGTACCTAGGGATTGACAGAGATCATGTATAGTTCCTTTATATAAAGGAAGGGGATAAAAGAGAGTGTAAAAATTATAGGGGAATAAGTTTACTGAGTATACCAGGTAAAGTGTATGGCAGGGTTATTATTGAAAGAATTAGAGGTAAGACAGAGAGTAGGATTGCAGATGAGCAAGGAGGCTTTAGAGTGGGTAGGGGATGTGTAGATCAAGTGTTTACAGTGAAGCATGTATGTGAACAGTATTTAGATAAAGGTAGAGAAGTTTTCATTGCATTTATGGATTTAGAAAAGGCATATGATGGAGTGGATAGGGGAGCAATGTGGCAAATGTTGCAAGTGTATGGAATAGGTAGTAAGTTACTGAAGGCTGTAAAGAGTTTTTATGAGGATAGTGAGGCTCAGGTTAGGGTGTGTAGGAGAGAGGGAGATTACTTCCCGGTAAAAGTAGGTCTTAGACAGGGATGTGTAATGTCACCATGGTTGTTTAATATATTTATAGATGGGGTTGTAAAAGAAGTAAATGCTAGGGTGTTGGGGAGAGGGGTGGGATAAAATTATGGGGAATTAAATGCAAAATGGGAGTTGACAGTTACTTTTTGCTGATGATACTGTGCTTATGGGAGATTCTAAAGAAAAGTTGCCAAGGTTAGTGGACGAGTTTGGGAGAGTGTGTAAAAGTAGAAAGTTGAAAGTGAACATAGATAAGAATAAGGTGATGAGGGTATCAAACGATTTAAATAAAGAAAAATTGGATATCACATTGGAGAGAGGGATTATGGAAGAAGTAAATGTTTTCAGATATTTGGGAGTTGACGTGTCAGCGGATGGGTTTATGAAGGATGAGGTTTACCATAGAATTGATGAAGGAAAAAAAAGATGAGTGGTGCATTGAGGTATCTGTGGAGACAAAAAACGTTATCCATGGAGGCAAAGAAGGGAATGTATGAAAGTATAGTGGTACCAACACTCTTATATGGGTGTGAAGCATGGGTTGCAAATGCTGCAGCGAGGAGGAGGCTGGATGCAGTGGAGATGTCCTGTCTAAGGGCAATGTGTGGTGTAAATATTATGCAGAAAATTCGGAATGTGGAAATTAGGAGGTGTGGAGTTGCTAAAAGTATTTGTCAGAGGGCTGAAGAGGGGTTGTTGAGGTGGTTTGGTCATTTAGAGAGAATGGATCAAAGTAGAATGACTTGGAGAGCGTATAAATCTGTAGGGGAAGGAAGGCGGGGTAGGGGTCGTCCTAGAAAGGTTGGAGGGAGGGTAAAGGAGGTTTTGTGGGCGAGGGCTTGGACTTCCAGCAAGCATGTGTGAGCGTGTTAGACAGGAGTGAATGGAGACGAATGGTTTTTGGGACATGACGATCTGTTGGAGTGTGAGCAGGGTAACATTTTGTGAAGGGATTCAGGGAAACCAGTTAATTGATTTAGTTGGACTTGAGTCCTGGAAATGGGAAGTACAATGCCTGCACTTTAAAGGAGGGGTCTGGGATAGTGACAGCTGGGAGGGACTATTCTCAGCTGTCGTATCTGAGCGCCTCTGCAAAGACAGTGATTATGTATGAGTGTGGTGAAAGTGTTGAATGATGATGAAAGTATTTTCTTTTTTTTGGATTTTCTTTCTTTTTGGGTCACCCTGCCTCGGTGGGAGACGGCCGACTTGTTGAGAGAGAAAAAAAAAATTTGCCTCTCAGGTGATCGTGCAAGTTTTTTTTTCTGTAATGCTAGAGTGATTAAGGATACAGCTGCTTAGTATTGTATGCCATAAGAAAGTGGAGTTCTCCCTCAAGTAACAAATTCTTATATGCGTGTATTACCAAGGTTTTTATATGAAGTGTTTTCATATATGTACTTGTGTGCCAAAATTCTAATCCTATTTTGTATCATTTCATTTCTTTTCATTAAATTGAAGATTTTTTTTTTCAATATGTTGGCCGTCTCCCACCGAGGCAGGTGACCCAAAAAGAAAATACTTTCATCATCATTCAACATTTTCACCTCACTCATACATAATCACTGTCAAGTAAAAGGACACAAATGCAACTAATGTGACACTTTATTGTGGCAATGTTTCGCTCTCCAGGAGCTTTGTCAAGCCGTTACAAACAATACATGGACACAGAGGGTATATATAGGCTCAGAGTGAGGTGTAATACTAGTGGTGGTAGAAGTAGTAGTGATATAAGTTGTAGTAGTAATACAATAAGGTAGAACAATCAACTTGCACATGAGTAAAAGGTGAAAGCACATCGCAGAAGTGGAGCACTGCAACAGGCCTTCTCTATTCCAACCTCCAACAGAAATATTTGTCTAACCTATTTTTATACTACCCTAGTAATTGCTTTCACCTTTTATTCATTTGCAAGTTGATTGTTCTACCTTATTGTATTACTACTACTACTACAACTTATATCACTACTACTTCTACCACCACTAGTATTGCACCTCACTCTGAGCCTATATATACCCTCTGTGTCCATGTATTTTTGTAACGGCTTGACAAAGCTCCTGGAGAGCGAAACGTTGCCACAATAAAATGTCACATTAGTTGCATTTGTGTCCTTTTACTTAACATATTGTCAGTAATTCTACCAATATTAATACATAATCACTGTCTTTGCAGAGGAGCTCAGATATGACAGTTTATAAGTCCCTCCAAACTGTCAATATCCCAAACCCCTCCTTTAAAGTGTAAATATTGTAGATTATTTTCATTCACCTTTGAGTCATGTATATGTGGGGGGCCCATGGAAGTTTTTTTATGTACATTTATGTTCACAATAATCCACTGTATGTGTCCCGTAGCTCCGTTGGTAGCGCACTCAGCTCACACATTGAGGTCCATGGTTTGATCCCCAGTATGGGTGAAAACACTGGGAGCATGTTTCCTTAACCCTTTCGGGGTCGGTGCCGTACTAGTACGTTTTACGAGCAGGGGTTGGTGCCATACTAGTACGCATATATTCTAGCGGCCTCAAATTAAGCGGGAAATGGCAGGTAGGCCTACATATGAAAGAATGGGTCTGTGTTGCCAGTGTGCGCAGTATAAAAAAAAAATCCTGCGGCACACACTGCATAATGAGAAAAAAAACTCCAACCGTTATTTTCGTTTAAAACAGCGACTTTGCAGTCTATTTTTGTTTGGTATTTATTGATGTATTCTCGTTTTCTTGGTCTCATTTGATAGAATGGAAGATATATTACAGAAATAGAGATGATTTTGATTGGTTTGACAATGACAAGTACCTTGAAATTGAGCTCAAAGTAGCGAAAATGTTCGATTTTAGCCGATGTTCAAGAGTAAACAAATCACACCATGTGTCCAATACACATCAACTGGTGAGTCTAATATTCTTACACAAGTGTGCTGATATTATTTATACCATATTTACAATGATGCACTTGTATACATAACAGTAAATCTTCTATTTTTTGTGAGAATAAAAATTCAAAATGGAAAGCAAAAGTAATGTAAGAGGGGCCTAGAGACGTGAATAATGAACACAGAAGATGTTATTTTAGTGTCAGGAATGTCTGCCTTCTTTATTCTGGACCCTATTTTGAAATTGGCATCGTTTGAAATTTGTGTGAAATTGGCCAAATTGCCATTTTCTGACCACTATTTTGGGTAGTTGAAATTGGTAAATAGGCAGTTTCTTGTACTCAATCGATAGAAGAAATGGAGTTCTAGCGAAATAGCTATGATTTTAGTGGACTGGAACATTGGAATTGGCCAAAAATAGGGCTCAAAGTGGGCAAAATCGTCGATGCATAAACACCTTCGAAACCGATAACTTCGCGAGAGCATAATTCCGTAAGTGTTCATTCAAATTTCATACTTTTGGTGTCGTTATGATCGGAAAAGGATTCTCTTATCATTTCATAAGAAAAAATTATTTTTTTTTTCCAAAAAAATTTCGATCCTGAGAACGTGTTTCCGAGAAGGCCTGTCAACCCCCAAAGGGTTAATCTCTTAAAAAATTATTTTTTGTTAATACTCTTGGGTGTCTGAAATGGATTAATTGAATTTACATTATTTCTTATGGGGAAAATGGTTTTAGTTTTTGTCGATTTTGGTTTTAGTTGATGCCTCTGGAACGGATGAAACACGAAAACCAAGGGTTGACTGTATATATCAATGACCTTGATGAGAGAATTACTAGTGATATAAGGAAATTCACTGATGACACGAAGATAGGTAGGATAATCAATTCAGATGTTGATGTCTAGGAACTTCAGGAGGATTTGGACAAACTCAATTCATGGTCAGAAAAGTGGCAGATGCAGTTCAATGTAGATAAATGTAAAGTTCTAAAGCTCGGAAATGTTCATAACCCTAGCACCTACCAGCTTAATAATGTTGAACTTAGCCGTACAAAATGCGAAAAGAATTTGGGGGTTATGGTAAGCAGCAACCTAAGCGTACGTAATAAGGTAAATAGATTACTGGGATTTATATCAAGAAGTGTAATAAACAGAAGTCCAGCAATTATTCTACAGCTTTATACATCATTAGTAAGGCCTCACCTAGATTATGCAGCTCAGTTCTGGTCTCCATTTTACAGAATGGATATAAATTCGTTAGAAAACATTCAGCGACAAATGACAAAATTAATTCATTACATTAGAAATCTTCCATATGAAGAAAGACTGAAGACCCTTAAATTACATTCACTTGTAAGACAAAGAATGAGGGGAGACATGATCTTAGTGTATAAGTGGAAGATGGGTAATAATAAAGGGGATATAAATAAGGTCTTGAGGATATCTCTCAAAGAGAGAACCCACAATAATGGATTCAAATTAGACAAGTTTAGATTTAGAAAGGATATTGGAAAGTACTGGTTTGGAAAAAGGGTAGTTGATGAGTGGAACAGTCTGCCTAGTATGGTTATTGAGGCTAAAACCTTGGGTAGTTTCAAATTTAGGTTGAATAAATACAGTGGTACCTCAACTTACGATGGTCCCCAAACTCACCCTTTTATGCAAGTTTATTTTTTTAAATGCTTTTGTAAGTGTAATTTTGGGGGTCTAAAAGGACTAGTCTATTTTACATCATTCTTTATGGGGATAAATTCGTTTGGTAATGGCACTTGAACAGCATTCTGGAATGAAAAAATATCGCAAGTCGAGGTACCACTGTACATGAGGAGGTTGGTAGACAGCAACCACCCAGGGAGGTACTACCGTCCTGCCAGGTGACTGTGAAACAGAAACCCGAAACTGTTTTCCATGATAATAAGATTGCTGGTGTCTTTTTCTGTCTCATAAACACGCTGGATAACAGGTATATCTAGCTACTTCTACTTACACTTTAGGTCACACTACACAAGCATGCACATGCATATATATACATACACACACCTAGGTTTTTCTTCTTTTTCTTAATAGCTCTTGTTCTTTTTATTTTCTCTATTGTCCATGGGGAAGTGGAAAAGAATCTTTCCTCCGTAAGCCATGCGTGTCGTATGACGCGACTAAAATGCCGGGAGCAATGGGCTAGTAACCCCTTCTCCTGTACACATTTACTAAAAAAGAGAAGAAGAACTTTATAAAACTGGGTTGTTTGAATGTGCGTGGATGTAGTGCGGATGATAAGAAAGAGATGATTGCTGATGTTATGAATGAAAAGAAGTTGGATGTCCTGGCCCTAAGCGAAACAAAGCTGAAGGGGGTAGGCGAGTTTCAGTGGGGAGAAATAAATGGGATTAAGTCAGGAGTATCTGAGAGAGTTAGAGCTAAGGAAGGGGTAGCAATAATGTTGAAGGATCAGTTATGGAAGGAGAAAAGGGAATATAAATGTGTAAATTCAAGGATTATGTGGATTAAATTAAGGGTCGGATGCGAAAAGTGGGTCATAATAAGCGTGTATGCACCTGGAGAAGAGAAGAGTGTAGAGGAGAGAGAGAGATTTTGGGAGATGTTAAGCGAATGTATAGGAACTTTTGAACCAAGTGAGAGAGTAATTGTGGTAGGGGACCTAAATGCTAAAGTAGGAGAAACATGTAGAGATGGTGTGGTAGGTAAGTTTGGGGTGCCAGGTGTAAATGATAATGGGAGCCCTTTGATTGAACTTTGTATAGAAAGGGGTTTAGTTATAGGTAATACATATTTTAAGAAAAAGAGGATAAATAAGTATACAAGATATGATGTAGGGCGTAATGACAGTAGTTTGTTGGACTATGTATTGGTAGATAAAAGACTGTTGAGTAGACTTCAGGATGTACATGTTTATAGAGGGGCCACAGATATATCAGATCACTTTTTAGTTATAGTTACAGTGGGAGTAAAAGGTAGATGGGATACAAGGAAAATAGAAGCAGTAAGTAAGAGAGAGGGGAAGGTTTATAAACTAAAAGAGGAGGCAGTTAGGGTAAGATATAAACAACTATTGGAGGATAGATGGGCTAGTGAGAGTGTAGGCAATGGGGTGGAAGATGTATGGGGTAGATTTAAAAATGTAGTGTTAAGAGTGTTCAGCAGAAGTTTGTGGTTACAGGCGAGTGGGTGCGGAGGGAAGAAGAGCGATGGTGGAATGATGATGTAAAGAGAGTAGTAAGGAGAAAAGTTAGCATATGAGAGGTTTTTACAAAGTAGAAGTGATGCAAGGAGGGAAGAGTATATGGAGAGAAAAGAGAGGTTAAGAGAGTGGTGAAGCAATGTAAAAGAGAGCAAATGAGAGAGTGGGTGAGATGTTATCAACAAATTTTGTTGAAAATAAGAAAAATTTTGGAGTGAGATTAATAAGTTGAGGAAGCCTAGGGAACAAATGGATTTGACAGTTAAAAATAGGAGAGGAGAGTTATTAAATGGAGAGTTAGAGGTATCGGGAAGATGGAGGGAATATTTTGAGGAGTTGTAAAATGTTGATGAAGACAGGGAAGCTGTGATTTCGTGTATAGGGCAAGGAGGAATAACATCTTGTAGGAGTGTGGAAGAGCCAGTTGTGAGTGTGGGGGAAGTTCGTGAGGCAGTGGGTAGAATGAAAGGGGGTAAGGCAGCTGGGATTGATGGGATAAAGATAGAAATATTAAAAGCAGGTGGGGATATAGTTTTGGAGTGGTTGGTGCTATTATTTAATAAATGTATGGAAGAGGTTAAGGTACCTAGGGATTGGCAGAGAGCGTGTATTGTTCCTTTGTATAAAGGCAAAGGGGACAAAAGAGAGTGCAAAATTATAGGGAATAAGTCTGTTGAGTGTACCTGGTAAAGTGTATGGTAGAGTTATTATTGAAAGAATTAAGAGTAAGGCAGAAAGCAGGATAGCAGATGAATAAGGGGGCTTTAGGAAAGGTAGGGGGTATGTAGACCAAGTGTTTACAGTGAAACATAGGTGAACAGTATTTGGATAAGGGTAAAGAGGTTTTTGTGGCATTTATGGATTTGGAAAAGGCATATGATAGGGTGGATAGGGGGGCAATGTGGCAGATGTTGCAGGTGTATGGAATAGGAGGTAGGTTACTGAAAGCAGTGAAGAGTTTTTATGACGATAGTGAGGCTCAGGTTAGAGTGTGTAGGAGGGAAGGGGACTATTTCCCAGTAAAAGTGGGCCTTAGACAAGGATGTGTGATGTCACCGTGGTTGTTCAATATATTTATAGATGGGGTTGTAAGAGAAGTGAATGCGAGGTCTTGGCAAGAGGTATGGGGTTAAAGATAAAGAATTAAATACAAAGTGGGAGTTGTCACAGTTGCTTTTGCTGATGACACTGTGCTTTTGGGAGATTCTGAAGAGAAGTTGCAGAGGTTGGTGGATGAATTTGGTAGGGTGTGTAAAAGAAGAAAATTGAAAGTGAATATAGGAAAGAGTAAGGTGATGAGGATAACAAAAAGATTAGGTAACGAAAGACTGGATATCAGATTGGAGGGAGAGAGTATGGAGGAGGTGAATGTATTCAGATATTTGGGAGTGGACATGTCAGCAGATGGGTCTATGAAGGATGAGGTGAATCATAGAATTGATGAGGGAAAAAGGGTGAGTGGAGCACTTCGGAGTCTGTGGAGACAAAGAACTTTGTCCATGGAAGTAAAGAAGGGAATGTATGAGAGTATAGTTATACCAACACTCTTATATGGGTGTGAAGCATGGGCGATGAATGTTGTAATGAGGAGAAGGCTGGAGGCAGTGGAGATGTCATGTCTGAGGTCAATGTGTGGTGTGAATATAATGCAGAGAATTCGGAGTTTGGAAATTAGGAGGAGGTGCGGGATTACCAAAACTATTATCCAGAGAGCTGAGGAGGGTTGTTGAGGTGGTTCGGACATGTAGAGAGAATGGAACGAGACAGAATAACTCGAGTGTATAAATCTGTAGTGGAGGGAAGGCGGGGTAGGGGTCGGCCTAGGAAAGGTTGGAGGGAGGGGTAAAGGAAGTTTTGTGTGCGAGGGGCTTGGACTTCCAGCAAGCATGTGTGAGCGTATTTGATAGGAGTGAATGGAGACAAATGGTTTATAATACTTGACGTGCTGTTGGAGTGTGAGCAAAGTAACATTTATGAAGGGATTCAGGGAAACCGGCAGGCCGGACTTGAGTCCTGGAGATGGGAAGTACAGTGTCTGCAATCTGAAGGAGGGGTGTTAATGTTGCAGTTTTATAACTGTAGTGTAAAGCACCCCTCTGGCAAGACAGTGATGGAGTGAATGATGATGAAAGTTTTCCTTTTTCGGGCCACCCTGCCTTGGTGGGAATCGGCCGATGTGTTAATAAAAAAAAAAAATAAATACATGAGTGAGAGGGGTTGGATTTGAGTGGGATTTACACACAAGTTAATAGAATTATCAAAGCTTATTGCTTGGGTAGAATTGAAAATTGGGTTGGGCAAATATTCTGCTAGTGGGATGGATTGTGAAGGACGTCTAGTATGAGCCAACAGGCCTGCTGCAGTGTTCCTCCTTTCTTGTGTTCTTAAGGTAGGATTGCTGGTGTCTTTTTTTCTGTCTCATAACCATGCAAGGTTTCAGGTATCTCTTGCTACTTCTACTGACACTTAGGTCACACTACACTTGCATGTACAAGCATGCATGCATGCATATATATATATATATATATATATATATATATATATATACGTACACCTCTGGGTTTTCTTCTATTTTATTACTAGTTCTTGTTTATTTCCTTTTATCTCCATGGAGAAGTGGAATAGAATTCTTCCTCTGTAAGCCATGTGTCGTAAGAGGCGATTAACATGCCAGGTGCAAGGGGCTGGTAACCCCTTCTCCTGTATACCTTACTAAAGTTAAAAAGAGAAACTTTTGTTTTTCTTTTTAGGTCACCCTGCCTTTGTGGGATATGGCCAGTTTGTTGAAAGAAGATTTCTAGACTAAAAATGCCGGAAGCAAGCGGCTATGTGATCAGGGCAGGTGAATTGTGTTTGTGACCGTTTGATTACTATTTCTACCTAATCACTGGCAAGACAGTGATGGAGTGAATGATGATGAAAGTTTTTCTTTTTCGGGCCACCCTGCCTTGGTGGGAATCGGCCGATGTGTTAATAAAAAAAAAAAATAAATACATGAGTGAGAGGGGTTGGATTTGAGTGGGATTTACACACAAGTTAATAGAATTATCAAAGCTTATTGCTTGGGTAGAATTGAAAATTGGGTTGGGCAAATATTCTGCAATGTGTGGTGTGAATATAATGCAGAGAATTCGGAGTTTGGAAATTAGGAGGAGGTGCGGGATTACCAAAACGATTGTCCAGAGAGCTGAGGAGGGGTTGTTGAGGTGGTTTGGACATGTAGAGAGAATGGAACGAGACAGAGTGACTTCGAGAGTGTATAAATCTGTAGTGGAGGGAAGGCGGGGTAGGGGTCGGCCTAGGAAAGGTTGGAGGGAGGGGGTAAAGGAAGTTTTGTGTGCGAGGGGCTTGGACTTCCAGCAAGCATGTGTGAGCGTATTTGATAGGAGTGAATGGAGGCATATGGTTTTAATACTTGACGTGCTGTTGGAGTGTGAGCAAAGTAACATTTATGAAGGGATTCAGGAAACCGGCAGGCCGGACTTGAGTTCTGGAGATGGGAAGTACAGTGCCGGCACTCTGAAGGAGGGTGTTAATGTTGCAGTTTTATAACTGTAGTGTAAAGCACCCTTCTGGCAAGACAGTGATGGCGTGAATGATGATGAAAGTTTTTCTTTTCGGCCACCCTGCCTTGGTGGGAATCGGCCGATGTGTTAATAAAAAAAAAAAAAAAAAAAAAAAAAAAAACGTATTTGTATCAGAGCAAAGATTGGCTATAAAATCACTACTATAATCTGTAATTATCAGAACACGAAAACTACATAAATTGAAAAATAATGAGAAAAAAGTTGTCAGCAAAATTTCTGCACACGGCAGGACTCCATGTTGTCGTCGCATTAGCATCTATTGCCAACTTTGCTGCCTTATATCTCGATAGATACTGATCCTAATTTTTTTTTTCTTATTACACAGAAAATTACCCTCTGAAAAAAAAAAAAAGAAATATAGTACAGAGCACCAACGGAGATTGGTAGATCAACGCCATGACAGGTAAAAGGTTAAGACACCTGCTGTCCCTGTTCACCTACCAGTAAATAGGTACAGGTGGGCCCCGCTTATACAGCAGGTTAGGTTCCAGGCTACCGCTGTACAGCAAAAATCGCTGTTAAGTGAATCATTGACTTTTCGCTTTCAAATTCATGTAAAAGCCTTATACAAACAAACAAACAAATTTTATTTCATTGCAGATTACATGGGTATCGGAAGTTACAATGTAAATTGAGTGCAAGGAGAGCCACTGACATACCATGGCATTAGGGGCAGCTTATTCTAGTCCTTAAAAACTATGTACTTAATATTAGAGAAATTTATTGAGTTTATTCTAGTTAAAAATTATTTTCAAAATTACAACATGATGAAATTTTACTGTTTAAATTATTATATAATGATATTAGATCTTAGATTGTTACAGGTGTTAAGATTCTTGAATGATAATATGGAATTGAGATTATCTTAAGGAAAATAACATTGAGCATTTTTGACATTAACTTATAATATGAGTAGGGGGTAACATAATAGTAACATATTATTAAAAATTGAGATTATCGTATAGGAAAGTAACAATGAGCATTTTTCAAAGTAGTTTATAGTATGATCATTTAGGTTTGGGTGAGTAGGTGGTTTTTGAGTTGAGTCTTAAATTGATTTTCAGACAAGATTATCTTAATATTTACTGGTAATGAATTCCAGATTCTGGGGCCCTTTATGTGCATAGAATTTTTACATAGGTTGATATGAACACGGGGTATATCAAAAAGTGATCTGTGTCGTGTGTTGTGGTCATGGGTCCTATTAAAGTTGGTGAGGAGAGTTTTGAGCAGAGGGTTTATATTAGAGTGTAAAGTTTTATATATGTAGTAGGCACAAGAGTAAGTATGAATGTTCTTTACGGTGAGTAGTTTGAGACTTTTGAATATTGGTGGAGTATGCTGTCTAGAGTGGGAATTTGTTATCATTCTGACTGCGGCCTTTTGTTGTGTTATGAGTGGTCTAAGGTGATTTAACGTTGTTGATCCCCATGCACAGATTCCATAGGTGAGATACGGGTAGATAAGTGAATGATATAGTGCAAGGAGAGCTGATTGAGGTACATAATAGCGTATCTTTGATAATATGCCTACTGTCTTCGAGATTTTCTTGGAAATTTGTTGTATATGTGTTTGGAATTTAAGGCTACTGTCAAGGTGGATTCCTAGGAATTTTCCCTCTGTGAGTCTTGTGATGGGTGTACCATTAAGTGTTATGTTAACATTATCATATACATGTATTAAGTGAGCAATAGAGTTAGCTTATAGTGAGTGGTGAATAGAGTTAGCTTATAGTGAGTGGTAAATATACAGTGGTACCTCGGTTTACGATGGTCCCCAAACTCGCCCTTTTATGTAAGTTTATTTTTTTAAATGCTTTTGTAAGTGTATTTTTGCGGGTCTAAAAGGACTAGTCTATTTTACATTATTCCTTATGGGGATAAATTCGTTTGGTAATGGCACTTGAACAGCATTCTGGAACGAAAAAATATCGTAAACCGAGGTACCACTGTATTTATTTAGGAAGTCTGAATAAATGAAGAATGGGTATAATTGAAAATCACTGCATTAGCGAAATGCCATAAAGCAAAGTGGTGTAAAGCAGGACCGTCCTCTACCAGGGTGTTAGCTGACTGGTGTGGGTTGCATCCTGACAACAATATTAACCTAATTTTCCCAAAATGCTCTGCATAACACGGGAGTTTCTATAGAGTATGTCACTGATTTCAGGTAGGTCAAGTTGCATCATATACTTGTAGAAATAAAGATTATTATTATTACAAAGCAGAGGTTCTTAACTGGGGTATGGGAACTGAATAATTGGGGTAAGGGACTCGATCTCTGAACAATGTAAAAAAAAAATTGTTAGATTAGAATAAACTATCACCATTATCAATACGGATTGAGGTGGCGAGGCCACTAACTAATCAGCAATCAGATCACTCAACACAGATATCTTCCCACAGTCTGGTGTTCGATTGTCTTTGGCATTGGATGAGAGGTGGATGTGTTATGATAATGCTACTTGAAAAGCTAAGTTGATGTATGCTATGAAATAAACAACTTTAATCATGAATTTTTTTTTACCATGTGAAATTAATTTGGGAACGAAGTTACGTGGAATTAACATTATCAGTAACTATACCTCTATTCCATATTTTGATTGTATAAAAACAAAAGCAAAAATCTCACTAGTTGTAGCTAGCTTGTGTATTTGTGATTTGCCATTTTTCTATAAATAAATACAGTGGACCCCCGGCTAACGTTCATTCCAGATAACGTTATTTTCGGCTAAAGGTTGCTTTTTACGTTCAATATTTTTTTCGGCTAGCGTTATTTACTCAGCTAGCGTTACGTACCAGACCTGTCTGCCCGCTCTGCGCTTGCGCACCTCCTCCCAGGACGCCAGTCCAGCGTTGTTTACACTTGAGTGAACAATACCCAGCGCGCTCTTTCAAGCATTCACAATACATTTGGTGTCTTTTTTGGTGATTTAGTGACTGTCACTGTGAAATAAGTCACCATGGGTCCAAAGAAGCTTCCTAGTGGCACCCCTGTGGTAAAGAGTGAGGAACACCATCGAACTGAAGAAGGAGATTGTTGAAAAATATGAGAGTGGCGTACGTGTGGGTGAGCTTGTCAGGATGTACAACAAAAACACAGTTTAGCAGGCATGCAGGGAGTGTAGCAGGCATGCAGGGAGTGTAGCAGGCATGCAGGGAGTGTAGCAGGCATGCAGGGAGTGTAGCAGGCATGCAGGGAGTGTAGCAGGCATGCAGGGAGTGTAGCAGGCATGCAGGGAGTGTAGAAGGCAAGCAAGGAGTGTAACAGGCATGCAAGGAGTGTAGCAGGCATGCAGGGAGTGTAGCAGGGAAGCAGGGAGTGTAGCAGGCATGCAGGGAATGTAGCAGGCATGCAGGGAGTGTAGCAGGCATGCAGGGAGTGTAGCAGGCATGCAGGGAGTGTAGCAGGAATGCAGGGAGTGTAGCAGGAATGCAGGGAGTGTAACAGGCATGAAAGGAGTGTAGCAAGCATACAGGGAGTGTAGCAGTAGTGCAGGGAGTGAGGATTCCCCTTCCAAACACTAAGCCCTGCCCCTGTCCTCCCTATCTTCCCGATGCCAGCAAGTCTCTTCAATAAAGGTAAGTAAATGTTATTTTAAATGTTTATTTCATTATTTATTTATAAATTTTAAATTGTATGTAGTATTTGTGTGTGTTTTCTGTATGTAAAACTATAGTTATTCTTTAAAAAATTATTTTTTTTTGTGAATATTTTTGGATGTCTTGAACGGATTAATTGTATTTACATTATTTCTTATGGGAAATAAGGCTTCGGATAACGTTTTTTTCGGCTAAAGCTCTAGCTCCTGGAACGGATTAAGAACGTTAGCCGAGGGTCCACTGTATGATGAAATCCTTACAATTTTCTTTCAGCTGTTCTATTCCTAGCTATCCATATATAAATTAAAAGCAAACTATTGACATCTTTTGAAGTCATACTGGTACCTAATAGGACTTGTGATGATAATTTCGACAGTCTGGCGAAGGGGGTATAAGGACATATTGGGCAATCCATTGGGAATCTGTAATCATAAAAAGGTTAAGAACCCCTGCCCTATAGAGTCAGAAATCTGATAGGATGCTTACTACTCTTCCCAAGGCCTGTGCTATCCTGAGAGCCAGTAACTATCAGAGGTAGTTCCTATCATCTGCTTATTACACCCCTGATGAATTTTATGACTCTTTTTGGGCTTTCCTGCTCTAGCCCAAATACATTTGTCTGTTCCTTCTGCTGTAAGTTTATTTCCTTTTGTGTACCTTGACTAATAAGAGCAGGAGGTACTTACCCATTTTCTCTCTAATTTCCTTCTTTTTTTCTTTTCCTTTACCCCAACTTCAGCCAGTGGGAGTGTAGTCACTATGGCTTTGTATAATGATCTCTTAACGTCAGTGCACACAGTAAGTGAACGCTGTATTAACATCTGTGGTCCAAGACTATTCAACCTGCTCCCAGCAGATAGAAATATTACCAGAACAAGTGCAGAAGTTTTCAAGAGGAAACTGGATTACTACCTCTGCCAAGTACCAGATCAACCAGGCTGTAGTAGATCTGAGAGGCAGTGGACTGCCAACAGCAACAGCCTGGTTGAATAGGCAATCAACAAAAAAAGCCTGGCCCAAGTCAGGCTGTAAGAATAGAAAATCTCTTGAAAGCCGTCATACATTCAAGCAAAAATTAAATCACAGCTTGTTTCCCGTATACAGTGGACCCCCGGAAATCATACTGCTCCCAACTCGAACAATTATGTAAGTGTATTTTTGGGGGTCTGAAACAGACTAATCTAATTTACATTTGTCCTTATGGGACTAGAACAGCATTCTGGAACGAATTATGTCCGATTTCCGGGGGTCCACTGTACAAAGTACGTACTTATGATGTTTGAATATTTTTTTTTTTCAACAAATTAGCCATAACCCACCGAGGCAGGGTGACCTAAAAAGAAAATGAAAGATTTTCTTTTTAAATTTAGGAATTTGTACAGGAGGGGATTACTAGCCCCTTGCTCCCGGCATTTTAGTTGCCTCTTACGACACACATGGCTTACTGAGGAAGAATTTTTTTCCAAGTATGTAAACTAAAAAATAAAAATTACTCCTATTGTCCTCAGTAGAACCTGCTATTTGCTCAGTATACTAGATGTATATCAAGGCCAAAATTACCATTACACACCTGCGTGAAGCTGTACTGAATCCTACAGTTAGGAAAATATATGACTGAGAATGAGTGGGTATTACAAAGACCTGTTTAGCATGGGCCAGTAGGACTACTACAGTCCCATTAGTTTAGAGCCTTAACATGTAACAAGACATTTGTCAATGACTGCAAGTGGATGAAGAAACAAAACTTACAGAATATTTATGTTTACCAAAAAAAATTAGAACATCTGTTTTGCACATAAATCCAAGGTATATTTGTAGACAGTATTTACCACAATGAATAAACTTAAAGGCATAACATTATACTGTATAACTACTCGGTAATGCACTACATCAAATTTATTACTCATACATACATTTCAAGGGGTAAACCTAGAACAAATATACACATGGATAACTTTTAACATAATGCTTAATCACAACTGACCTTAGAGAGAAGAAGGCTTTTTCAGTGTATCCTGTAACAGCTGTGGCAATTGCAAGCATAAATGTAATTATGCCAAACGTAGCATGGACAGGAACCAGACCAGAACGGAACCTGACAGTTCCCTGCTCACAGCACAGTAATAACCAGAAGCTGAAGAACCCAACCACCAGCTGCAATCATTTCACATTTAATATATATTTTTTTTTTTTTAACATGTTCTATACTGAGTAAAAAAAATTCTTATCAGATGATGCCTACCTAATAAATGAAACTAAGAATGGATGTTAATAATACAGTGGACCCCTGCCTAACGAGCAAAATTCATTCCAGAAGCCTGCTCAAGTGCCATTACCAAAGAAATTTACTCCCTTAAGAAATAATGTCAAGTAGGTTAGTCCATTTCAGACCCCCAAAAATACACTTCCACCAGCACTTACAATATTATACTTACATAATTGTACGATTTCCGGGGTGCTCGTTAGGAGGGGGTCCACTGTATATGCATCTTATTCAGAAATCAATATACAGTGGAACCCCGGTTAACGAAAAAAATTCATTGCAGAAGCCTGCTCAAGTGCCATTACCGAATGAATTTACTTAATTAAGAAAAAATGTCCTTTAGGTTAGTCTATTTCAGACCCCCAAAAATACACTTCCACAAGCACTTACAATATTATACTTACATAATTACATGATTTCCGGGGTGTTCGATAACCAGGGTTCCACTGTACAGTGGTACCCCGACTTACGATATTTTTTCATTCCAGAATGCTGTTCAAGTGCCATTACCAAACGAATTTATCTCCATAAGAAATGATGTAAAATAGACTAGTCCTTTTAGACCCCCAAAATTACACTTACAAAAGCATTTAAAAAAATAAACTTACATAAAAGGGTGAGTTTGGGGACCATCGTAAGTCGGGGTACCACTGTATATGATTTTCTTATTCACAAATCAATAAATTCAGATTTTTTTATTCACAAATCAATAAATTCAGAATTTTTATTCACAAATCAATAAATTCAGATTTTTTATTCACAAATCAATAAACATGTATTCAGATGTTTTTTTTATTCAGAAACCCAATATAGTAGAGTAGGTCTCCTAATTACTAGCATCTAGCTGCAATCCTTTGCACTTATGATCAGGGTACTTTGGAACCAATAAATTCCTTATGAATATGGAGCAATTATCACCATGAAGCTAATATTTCGAGTGAGCAAAACAGTATTAATATTTAATGTAAATACTGTATACAGTGGACCCCCGGCTAACGATCAAAATTCATTGCAGAAGTCTGCTCAAGTGCCATTACCGAACGAATTTACTTCCTTAAGAAATAATGTCACGTAGGTTAGTCTATTTCAGACCCCCAAAAATACACTTCCACAAGCACTTACAATATTATACTTACATAATTGTACGATTTCCGGAGTGATCGTTAGCCGGCGGTCCACTGTACTGCAGGTAGTTTCTTTTGAGATCAGATGTGTTTCAAAGCATTTTAGTAACTGTTATATGGAGGTACAGTATATTATTTTAACGAGAAAGTGACATTAGAATTAGTGTTGCATAGAAAAGAAATATCTTTGCAGCAGTACTGTCTTCCCACTGTCAAGCTGAGATTCCATTGAAACAACTATATTAGCCATTGTGTACTGGTAATAATTGTTTGTATGAGTCACAACAATAATCTAGATAATGAGAATTGTAAAACAAGTTTTATTAAAGTTTTGTGTACACTGCAGGGTGGTCCAACTTTGACACCGTGGGCCACTTCAGCACTAAACTAATAAGTCGAGGGTCCCCCACACACACACACTATAACCCACTTATTACATCCCACCCTTATTTTATTCCACATAATCATTGAATTTATACATTTATATTCCCTCTTTTCTTGCCATACTGATCCTTCAACATAAATGATACTTTTTCCTTTGCTGTATTAGAAACCCCTTGACCTAATCCCATTTATTTCTCCCCACAAACTCTCCTACCCCCTTCAGCCTGATACTTGAGTGCAGTGGTAGATCATTAAATTCTCCATTCAGTTCTTCAAGGTATGAATTTTCCGTGTCTCTGCAACTTATTTACTGCCTTGGATTAAATTCACTATGCTGACAACATTCTTCATGACATCACTCATCTGTAATACCTAGCCACATAATGCTTCTTGGTGGATAATGCAGTATAGTATGCTACAATCAACTCTATTTTCCTTCAACAAGCCAACTAATCTCACATTACTGCTCATCATAGCTCTTGCACCATCTGTTACAATATTTCTCATACGTACCCTTAGCATGGCAGATACTTTAATTTTTTTTTTATAGAAGAAAATTCAGTAAATGAATATATTAATATGAGTGCTCGTGGGCCACAAAAAATCAACCCACAAGCCACTTGTGGCCCGCGGGCCCACAGCTGGACCACCCTGCTATACAGTATTTGCTTTTACATTGGTCTGAAGACACACAGGTGTTATGGGCACATTAAAACCACAATACGTAGATTTAACACAGGATAACTCAAAGTCAAACAATGTGAATCACTATCATGTTATTTGACAATTTCATTGCTAGTATCAATTTTTTATAAATCTGAAACAACTAGCCTCAAATTCCAGACACACATACAACAAATTTCCAAGAAAATCTCCAAAACAGTAGGCATACTATGAAAGATATGGTACTATGTTCCACAATCAGCTCTCCTTGCACTGTATCATTCACTCATCTACCCTTATCTCACCTATGGAATTTGTGCATGGGGATCAACAACATTCAATCACCTAAGACCACTAATAACCCAACAAAAGGCTGCAGTCAGAATGAAAACAAATTCTCACTCCAGACAATATACTCCACCAATACTCAAAAGTCTAAAACTACTCACTGTCAAGAACATCGATACTTATTATTGTGCCTACTACATTTATAGAACACTGCACTCAAACATAAACCCTCCACTCAAACTTCTCCTCACCAACCTTAACAGGACGCATGACTATAACACTAGACACATATCACTGTTTGGTGTACCCAGTGTCCATATCACACTGTGCAAAAACTATAAAGGGCCCCAAAATTTGGAATTCATTACCAGTAAATACTAAAGTAACCCAGTCTGAACATCAATTTAAGACTTCTCAAAAACCACATACTCACCCTAAATTAAAAACTCAATATGTACTCAATACTTAAATTTACCAAATAATATAATTTAATTATTTACTATTGATATAAACAACCTGCAAAATACTTTCAACTTGTCCCAATGTTATATCCCCAGATTGTTAACTTGAGTAAACTTGCTGTCTGCTATAATTAAAATACAGATGTACAACCCAATCAAACTATGATCAATTTCTCTAGTAGTATTAAGTAATCTGTAAGCCATTAAATTTAGTCTGCCCATAATGCCATGGCATGATAGTGGCTCCCTTTGCACTGCAACTCATTATTGTAATTATATACTAATCTCAATGTAAACTTGCAAGGAAATAAAAATCTGAATCTGAATCCTGCCACTCCCATGCCCTGTTTGCTAGTACAAGTGTCACCTTGGAACAAAATATGCTTGTGTACATGTGCTACTGAAACAGTGTTACCTATGTTGCACTGTGTATAATAGTGTTAACCCACATAGGCCAAATTCTTTTCCCAGGCATGAGGTGGTGGTAGGCAACTCAAACGGTTGAGCTGAGGCCTAAAATTGCAGTGAGTGGCATATGTTAATGCATGAAAATTAACTATATACACAAGTCACTCAGTGTGATCCCCAACATGTATAATATACGACCCTCACAGTTAAAGGGTTAAATGAAGATGGGATGACAGTATAGTATGCCAACACCACATCCAAGGTCTAAGCAGGAATCCATTTGGGACTTGAGAAATTCAAGAAACTGCCTCAATCATTTTCTTAATGGTGAAAACACTATGGTAGTGGAAGGAAAATTAGGTCTCATCCAGCATTAAACCAGAATTCATTAAGGAACGTGAAGTATGGAAGGCAACCTCTAATGAACAGAGGGCACAGGACACTAAGATGGGAATTACCAAGTTACATATATACAGTGGTACCTCGAGTTACGATATTTTTTCGTTCGAGAATGCTGTTCAAGTGCCATTACCAAACGAATTTATCCCCATAAGGAATAATGTAAAATAGACTAGTCCTTTTACACCCCCAAAAATATACTTACAAAAGCATTTAAAAAAATAAACTTACATAAAAGGGCGATTTTGGGGACCATCGTAACTCGAGGTACCACTGTACTTGTGTTCAATGAAATAAGTAGCAAATTTACGTATGTACATTTCATGTGAGGACTGTAGCAAAATACTGGCATGTGGAAATAGTATAAATTGTCAATAACCACATGAGAATATAGAATAAATTATGAATAATGAATGAAAAAACTAGTCAGTACACACCCCAGTTGAAATTATTACTCTTGTTATTTAAAACTTTTAGGGTTAAATTATTATTACAGTGGACCCTCGGTTAACGAAATTAATCCGGTCCAGGAGCTATTACTTAATCTGAAACTTTCGTTATCTGAAACCTTATTTCCCATAAGAAATAATGTAAATACAATTAATTCGTTCCACAAAAAAATAATCACTAAAAAAAAAAAAAAAATAACATTTACTTACCTTTATTGAAGAGTTGCAAGCATCTGGAAGGTAGAGTTGCTGACAGGGCAGGGTGTTAATGGTTGGAAGGAAATCTCAAAGGACTTGGTAACAAGTCCCTCTCTAGGGGTTATTTCCCTTTCTTTCTTAATGTGCCTGCTACTCCTGCATGCCTCTACTTCCTGCATGCCTCTAATCTGCATGCCTGCTACACTCCTGCATGCCTGCTACACTCCCTGCATGCCTGCTACACTCCCTGCATGCCTGCTACACTCCCTGCATGCCTGCTACACTCCCTGCATGCCTGCTACACTCCCTGCATGCCTGCTACACTCCCTGCATGCCTGCTACACTCCCTGCATGCCTGCTACACTCCCTGCATGCCTGCTACACTCCCTGCATGCCTGCTACACTCCCTGCATGCCTGCTACACTCCCTGCATGCCTGCTACACTCCCTGCATGCCTGCTACACTCCCTGCATGCCTGCTACACTCCCTGCATGCCTGCTACACTCCCTGCATGCCTGCTACACTCCCTGCATGCCTGCTACACTCCCTGCATGTCTGCTACACTCACTGCATGCCTGCTACACTCCCTGCATGAATGCTACACTCCCTGCATGAATGCTACACTCCCTGCATGAATGCTACACTCTCTGCATGAATGCTACACTCCCTGCATGAATGCTACACTCACTGCATGAATGCTACACTCCCTGCATGAATGCTACACTCCCTGCATGAATGCTACACTCTCTGCATGAATGCTACACTATCTGCATGAATGCTACACTCCCTGCATGAATGCTACACTCCCTGCATGAATGCTACACTCCCTGCATGAATGCTACACTCCCTGCATGAATGCTACACTCCCTGCATGAATGCTACACTCCCTGCATGAATGCTACACTCCCTGCATGAATGCTACACTCCCTGCATGAATGCTACACTCACTCCATGAATGCTACACTCACTCCATGAATGCTACACTCCCTCCATGAATGCTACCACTGGGGTGCCACTAGGAAGCTTCTTTGGACCCATGGTGACTTATTTCACAGTGACAATCACTAAACCACCAAAAAAGACACCAAATATATTGTGAATCTTTGAAAGAGCGCGCTAGGTAATGTTCTCTCAATGGTAAACAACGCTTCACTGGTGTCCTGCGCTTGCGCGGAGCAGGCGGACACGTCTAATACCTTTCAGTAACCGAGGAATTTTTCGCTAACCGATTCCGAAAAAAGCTTACGTTTTCCGAAACTTTCGTTAACGGGACCTTTCGTTAACCGAGGGTCCACTGTATAGTTCTTCTTATTTGAATTACATATTATTTAAAACATTATTTTTTCCTGTGCACAGTGACTTAGGGTGGACATTTAGAGGGAAGTGTTTCACTACTGCAGTGTTGCATGGTAGGTAATGACCTAAGAAGCCAACACTACCCCACCTTCCTTTTAACAAACATTAACCTTTTCAGGGTCCAGAGGTGAAACTTCAGTGTGCACCAGGGTCCAAGAATTTTCAAAAAAAATTTGTTATTTTTTCTTATGAAATGGTAGAGAATCTTTTTCTGAAGGTAATAAAACAAAAAGTACAAAATTTGATGGAAAATTGACAAAATTATGCTCTCGCGAATTTTGATGCTTCAGCGATATTTACGCATCGGTGATTTTGCTGACTTTGACTCCCATTTTAGGCCAATTACATTATTCCAGTTGACCAAATTCTTAGCTATTTCACTAGTATTGCTTATATTCTATCGACTGAGCACAATAAATCACCCAGTCAACTGTTTCAACTACAAAATAAAGTGATCGGAAATTGGTAATTTAGCCAATTTAACACAAAGTTCAAAATACGTATTCCAATTTCAAAATAGGGTGCAGAATAAACAATGCAGGCATTCCTGGCACTAAACTAACATTTCCTCTGTTCATTAGTTATGCTTTCAGTCTTTACAAATAAATTCCATTTTGATTTTTTATTCACATAATGAATTTTTATTCAAACCAAAAAATGGAAGATTTACTGTTATGCAATATTATAATACAGTGGTCCCTCGGTTTTCGCCAAAAATTCATTCCAGAATGCTGCTCAAGTGCCATTACCGAACGAATTTACTTCCTTAAGAAATAATGTCACGTAGGTTAGTCTATTTCAGACCCCCAAAAATACACTTGCAACAGCACTTACGAAAATACACTTACATAAATGTTCGAGTTTGGAGAAGCACGAAAACCGAGGGACCACTGTAATTGTATAAATAATATCACCACATTTGTGAACGTATATTAGACCCACCAGCTGGCACATATTAGACGCATGAAGTCATTTGTTTACTCTTGAACATTGGCAAAAATTTAACATTTCTGCTACTGTGAGCTCAGTTTCAAGCCATTTCCAGTACTAAAACCAATCAAAATCATCTCTATTTCTGTAATATATATTCCATTCTATCAAATGATACCAAGAAATCGCAAATACAACTATAAAAAGCATACAAAAAAACACTGCAAAGTCGCTGTTTCAATCGAAAATTACAGTCTCAGTTTTTTTTTCTCTCATTATGCACTGTGTGGTGCAGGATTTATTTTATGTGGTGCACACATACCACATAGACGCATTCTCTCATATCTAGGCCCAAATTTACCGCTCACAGCTTATCTGAGCGAGCTGAATTCATGGCGTAGAACTACGGTTTGGACCCTCGACTCAAAGCCATAGAATTACAGTATGGACCCTGAAAGGGTTAATAAACCACCACTGGAATACAACAAAGTTTCTTTTAGACTTCATGACGAGGCCTCAATAAGTAACTTCACAGCAGAGTTAGGGTCGGTTGATTGGCCTACAGAATTTTCCAATGCCAATGGTATCGATGATTGGATAGACATATTTCTTAATAAATTACTTAGACTATAAGTACAACAAACATTGTCCCATAAAAATGAAACAGATTATGAACAAACGGCTAGGTTGCCCATGGCTAACTAACAGCATACTAAGATCCATTGATAAGAAACATCAATGTGAAAAGCAATATAGACAGGGCCTAATACACAAAAATACTATTAAACACTATGCATCAGTTCTCACCAAACTAATAAGAAAGGCCAAGCAATTGTACTATTCCAGCAGATTTGCCGAAACAAGAAGATACTGAAAAAAACTAGGGATATTGTCCTAACTAAACCAAATGAAACAACAGCCTATTGATACAGCTAACAAGTTAAATTACTTCTTCTCAACCATAGGATCAAATCTCACCAGTAAAATCCCAGGTACCAATGCCCAAGCAAGTGATTACACTTTGATGGAAATTTCCCAACCTCCTCTTATCTTGCACCTACCGAACCCACTGAAGTCACCATGATTATAAAGTCACTTAAGAATAAATCAGGGAATCTGTCTCAAGTCCCACCATTATAATAATAATAATAATATAATAATAATAATAATTTTTATTTCAATGCATGTTACAAGTGTACAATGTTATTGGTAGTTACAAATATAATACAATTATAAAACTGTAATGCAAGGAGAGCCACTGGCATGCCATGGCATTAGGGGCAGTTTATTCTAGAGACTTATTCACTAAGTACTTAATGCTAAAGAAATTGATTGAGTTTATTCTAGTTCTATATTATTTAAATTATTAAATGGTTATACATACTATTTAAAGACAATACAAGAGAAATTGGTTGAGTTTAATCTAGTTGTAGAATTTATTTCAAATTACAGTATGTTGATGCTATACTAGTATAATAACAATACTAGAAATAGTTTTTAGAGTTTCATCTAGGTATATATTTTATTTCAAATTAAGAAAATGATGATACTATAAGATTTTAAATGACAATATGATGATATGAGATTGCAACAAGTGTTAAGGAGGATGAACATATCAAAATGAGATCTTCTTAAGTAAAATAATATTGGGTTTGGAAGTTTGTTACAGTATGAGTATTTAGTATAGGGTGAGTAGGTGACTTTTGAGAAGAGTCTTGAATTGATTTTCCGACAAGGTTAACTTGATATTTACTGGTAATGAATTCCAGATTTTGGGGCCCTTTATGTGCATAGAATTTTTACATTGGTTAGTATGGACTCGGGGTATGTCAAATAGTGATCTGTGTCTTGTGTCATGTTCGTGGGACCTATTAAAGTTGTTGAGGAGAATTCTGAGCGCAGGGTTAATATTAGCATGTAGAGTTTTATGTATGTAGAAGGCACATGAATAGGTATGAATATTTTTTATGGTGAGTAGTTTTAAGGTTCTGAATATAGGTGGAGTATGCTGTCTAGAGTGGGAATTTGTTATCATCCTGACTGCAGCCTTTTGCTGGGTTATGAGTGGTCTAAGGTGATTTAATGTTGTTGAGCCCCATGCACAGATTCCATAGGTGAGATAAGGGTAGATAAGAGAATGATATAGTGCAATGAGAGCTGGTTGTACAAGAGAGCTGCTCATGTCCTTTTGACTGATATTTCACTACTTTTTAACAAATCACTAGAAACTAGCACTTTCCCGACACCCCTCAAGACAGCAAGGGTTACACCAATTCTCAAAAGTGGTGACCCCACAGATGTAAATAACTACAGGCCAATCTCAAACTTACCGTTGCTATCCAAAATCTTTGAGACACTCGAGCACAAGAGATTATATTCGTTTATTACAGTACAAAGCATACTCAACCCCTGCCAATTTGGCTTTAGAAAAAACAAAAGCACAAACGATGCAATTGTAAAAATGCTGGATCTACTTTAAAAAGCACTGGAAAATAAGGAATATCCGTTAGGACTCTATTGACCTAAGGAAAGCTTTTGATACAGTAAACCACGGCATCTTACTCCAAAAACTTGACCATTACGGTATAAGAGTCCACGCACTTATATATTTCAAATCCTATCTTACTAACAGGTATCAAAATGTCACCATTAAAGACACAACCTCATCTACATGACCACTTGATACTGGAGTGCCACAGGGAAGTGTCCTTGGTCCCCTGCTCTTCCTCTTATACATCAATGATCTTCCCAACTTATCACAACACCTGAAACCAATTCTCTTTGCTGATGATACGACTTATGTCATCTCCCACCCAAATCTTGCCTCACTCAACACCATTGTTAATGAAGAGCTACTAAAAATATCAACCTGGATGACTGCCAATAAACTTGCACTTTTTTTTTTTCAACAAGTCGGCCGTCTCCCACTGAGGCAGGGTGGCCCAAAAAGAAAGAAAATCCTCAAAAGGAAAATACTTTCATCATCATTCAACACTTTCACCTCACTCATACATAATCACTGTCTTTGCAGAGGCGCTCAGATACGACAGCTGAGAATAAGTCCCTCCCAGCTGTCACTATCCCAGACCCCTCCTTTATTAAAGTGCAGGCATTGTACTTCCCATTTCCAGGACTCAAGTCCAACTAAATTAATTAACTGGTTTCCCTGAATCCCTTCACAAAATGTTACCCTGCTCACACTCCAACAGCTCGTCAGGTCCCAAAAACCATTCGTCTCCATTCACTCCTATCTAACACGCTCACACATGCTTAACACTTAATATGACAAAACCTTCTACATTATGTTTGGTAACAGAACAGGTGTTGCACAACTGAACATAAAGATTGACAACACTCTTATTGCTTAACACAATGAGGGCAAATTCCTGGGCCTACACCTTGACAGCAACCTGAATTTCAGCACCCATATCCAACACAGCAAAAAAAGTATCCAAAACGGTTGGGATCCTCTCTAAGATACGTTACTATGTACCGCAATCAGCCCTACTCACACTATACTATTCACTCATCTATCCCTACCTTACCTATGCCATATGTGCTTAGGAATCAACAGCAGCAACCCACTTAAAACCAATAATAACTCAACAAAATGCCGCAGTAAGAATTATCACATAATCCAATCCCAGGCAACACCCCCCCCCACCACTCTTCAAGACCTAAACTTACTTACTGTTCAGAACATCCACACTTACTACTGTGCAATTTACATGTACAGAACCATAAATAAATTCCAATATTAACCCTGAACTAAAATGCTTTCTTGATAGTTGTGACAGGACCCATAGGAACAATACCAGACACAAAATCTCTATGACATTCCCCGTTTCTGGCTAAATCTATACAAACGTTCAATGTACATTAAAGGGCCTAAAATCTGGAACTCTCTACCTGAAAACTTCAGAATTGCAGACTCAGCCACCATTTTCAACACTATCCTCAAAAAACATCTTATCTCACTAACACACCCCACCATCAACTAACTATACATGAAAACCACCTATTCATGCACACACACACACATCCTCCTCATCTACACCTACACTGACCCAAAGGATAGTAAACATAAAATCCCAAATATAGCTATTGCCTAATAAATCTCAAACTAGTCTTAAGTTTGCCATATATTCTCCAATATAGGATCTTTAATAGAAACTATGTAACATGCCAAGACGTAACCATTCTCATTACTAATTATATAAATTGTCATAATCTAAATATTCTTAACTACCTCATATAGGATCCAATATAGGATCTATAATAGAAACTATGTAACATGTCAAGATATAACCATTCTCATTACTAGTTTTACAAATTATCATGATCTAAATATTCTGAACTACCTCATTATTGTAAATCTATTTAATCATTTGTAATTTGTAATATAGATTAAGAACCATTATTAGTCTGTCCGAAATGCCTAGCATGCCCAGGCATGCTAGGCATGCTAGTGGCCATCTTTGTAATTTTTTTTTTTTTCAACAAGTCGGCCGTCTCCCACCGAGGCAGGGTGACCCAAAAGGAAAGAAAATCCCCAAAAAGAAAATACTTTCATCATCATTCAACACTTTCACCTCACTCATACATAATCACTGTCTTTGCAGAGGCGCTCAGAAACGACAGCTGAGAATAATATTGTAATTTAAAATAATATATAACTAGAATAAACTCAATCAATTTCTCTAGTATTAAGTACTTAGTGAATAAGTACTTAATACTAGTGGCTCTCCTTGCATTACAGTTTTATAATTGTAACTACCAATAACTATGTATACTTGTAACTTGCAACAAAATAAAAATATTATTATTATTATTATTATTATTATAATAATAAGTCCCTCCCAGCTGTCACTATCCCAGACCCCTCCTTTAAAGTGCAGACATTGTACTTTCCATTTCCAGGACTCAAGTCCAACTAAATCAATTGTCTCATAATATGTAAACCACACATTGTAATCTTTGTAATTATTGCTTTATAATATGTAAACAACACATTGAAATCTTTACAGAGAAGTAAAAATCTGAATCTGAACACAGCGGGTACCTTATTGATGGAGGGAAGGAGCTGCGCCATGCACACAATGGGTAAAACTATAATGACTTTTTTTTCTTCTTATTGTGATTCTGATTATGAATTAACCGAGTAAATTTTAAGTACATATAGCATAGGCTAAGTTTCCCCAAGATGCTATGCATTCTATGGTCCTTCAGTTTATTGTATGTCCTGTGTAGTAATACTGTAAGTTAGATTAGTATCTGCATTTGTATTTGACCAACATTTGTAATAACCTCCACAAACATTATAGCAAATTCTTTTACAAAACTTCCAACAAATTGTTCCTGCAAAAAATTCCAGTAGTGGTTATAAGTAGTTATAAGTATATTTTAAGGCTGCCCAAAATACTCTGCATAACCAAGGGCTTTCTATAAAATATGTCAAAGTCACCTTTACCTGAATCAATTATAATCAATACTTTTTAGAAAAAAAGTTTAAAAAAATTACCTTTATGCCCAATTCACAGTACCCAAATTATTGAAGTTTCCCAGATCACTGCTCTTAACTAGTTTACCCCCTCCCCCTCCTCCCCTACAGGTTACTGACTGCTTTCTCCACTGAACCAGACAATGCTTTAACTCCCATTTGTTAAAGATGTATTCCATCCCAGGAATATATATAATTTTGTCGAAAAAGGTATCCCAGTTCTTAAACTTTATCTTAGCCTCTTTAGAGTACTTAACCCTTTACCGGGTTAATTATCCTAGGCATAATAGCACATATCACAGGTATACCAGCCCTTTCTTTCACAATATCAATGGCCTTCTGAACCTTTTTAGCAACTTCTCAATTTAAGTTTTCCTGACATCATTCCTCCTGTGGTTTATGGCACTTTCCACTGAAAGTAGTTTTCATTATTCAAAATCTTTTAATGCTACAACTAAAAGTAAACATGAAAATTTGCAAAAAATTAATCATACATTAGAGATTAATCATTCTATTTTATTAAATTAGGTAGCTTAATTTTCCTTCAGGAAATTTAAAACAACTTTTACTCTCATTAAACTTAAAAATTTTAGATAAACTATTGCATTTATTCCTTCATTTGATATTTAAAATTAAATTTAATTTATGAACAAACAAATTTAGTCAATAATACTACACAATACTACATAAATTATGCAAACATACTATGTATTTGTAAAAAAATTAAATTGCCAAAGTAAATATTGGTGATAGTGGGGTGGAATGGCCAAGGTAGGGAGAGGGCCGTCTCACCGTGTGTGTTACCTGCAGTGCAAAGAGTCCAATTGTAATCACACCCAACCAGGAGTGCAGGGAGTACAGATTAGGAATTGGGGGTGTTCGTAGGTTGTGAGAGTCAAATACAGTAATGGTGGCCACAACAATGCATGGAACTGCCATCAAGTAAAGGAAGGTGTGTAGGATCTTGGCTGTCAGTTTATTGCAGCAACGGAATAAACGGTACACCAGCATTGCTGTAAAACAATACAAATAATAATGTCATTTAATAATATACTAGTTAATTATGTTGTATTTATATTAAGACAATGTTTACAATAATTTATAGATGTATTATTCCATTAAATTACCTTAGCAACTACATACAGTGGACCCCCGGTTTACGATAGTCTCCAAACTCGCCCTTTTATGTAAGTTTATTTTTGTAAGTGTAATTTTGGGGGTCTAAAAGGACTAATCTAATTTACATTATTCCTTATGGAAATAAATAAGTTCAGTAATGGCACTTGAACAGCATTCTTGAACGAAAAAATGACGTAATCCGGGGGTCCACTGTATAGGTGAGTCGAGTGGAGGGGGCATCTCTCTTATTCACCTAACCTAAGCTAAACTAAATCTGACCTGCTGCAACCAAAATACGTAAACCTTTCAAATCACTTCAAAAAAAAAACTATACGAGTTTATTGGATCTTAACCATGATGATGATGAATTACGTATCAAGTACAGTGGACCCCCGAGTTTCGTAAAAACTTCACTCCTGAAGTCTGCTCAAGTGCCATTACCGAACGAATTTACTCCCTTAAGGAAAAATGTCACGTAGTTTAGTCTATTTCAGACCCCCAAAAATACTTTTCCACAAGCACTTACAATATTATACTTACATAAATGTACGATTTCCGGGGTTTACGAAACTCGGGGGTCCACTGTAGAAGGTTAAAAGCTGAATTACACTTTATTGTAAAATAAGGGTTATCATATAACTTACAAATACAGTGGACCCTCGCTATTCGAACACTCCAAAACTCACCCTTCTATGTAAGTTTATTATTGTAAGTGCTTTTATAAGTGTATTTTTGGGGGTCTGAAATGGACTAATCTTATTACATCATTCCTTATGGGAATAAATTCGTTTTAACAGCACTTGAACAGCATTCTGGAATGAGGAGGAGTTTTGGAGTGTTCGAATAGCGAGGGTCCACTGTACACGTACGTACAAATAATTTATTTCTTTTCTGCGGTATACAGGTAATGTAGTTTACATATAAAAATACTGCTATGCACAAAAGTAAGTCACTAGCATGCAGTACATTTAGAGCAGATTAATTCTAATGCTTAACCCTTTCGGGGTCGGTGCCGTACTAGTACGTTTTACGAGCAGGGGTCGGTGACGTACTAGTACAAGCAAATTCTAGCGGCCTCAAATTAAGTGGGAAACGGCTGGGAGGCCTACATATGAAAGAATGGGTCTGTGTGGTCAATGTGCGCAGTATAAAAAAAATCCTGCAGCACACACTGCATAATGAGAAAAAAACTGACCGTTTTTTTTGTTTAAAACAGCGACTTTGCAGTCTATTTTCGTATGGTATTTATTTATGTATTCTCGTTTTCTTGGTCTCATTTAATAGAATGGAAGATATATTACAGAAATAGAGATGATTTTGATTGGTTTGACAATGACAAGTACCTTGAAATTGAGCTCAAAGTAGTGAAAATGTTCGATTTTTGACGATGTTCAAGAGTAAACAAATCACACCATGCGTCCAATACACATCAACTGGAGAGTCTAATATTCATGCACAAGTGCTTTGATATTATGTATACCATTTTTACAATGATGCAGTTGTATACGTACATAACAGTAAATCTTCTATTTTTTGTGAGAATAAAAATTCAAAATGAAAAGCAAAAGTAATGTAAGAGGGGCCTGGAGACGTGACTAATGAACAGAGAAGATGTTATTTTAGTGCCAGGAATGTCTGCCTTGTTTATTCGGGACCCTATTTTGAAATTGACATCGTTTGAAATTTGTGTGAAATTGGCCAAATTGCCAATTTCTGACAACCTTATTGGGTAGTTGAAATCGGTAAATTGGCGGTTTCTTATACTCAATTGATAGAAAAAATAGAATTCTAGCGAAATAGCTATAATTTGAGTAGACTGAAACATTGGAATTTGCCGAAAATAGGGATCAAAGTGGGCAAAATCGCCGATGAGTAAATGTCATCGATATCGCTAACTTCGCGAAAGCATAATTCCGTTAGTTTTCGATCAAATTTCATAATTTTGGTGGCGTTATGATCGGAAAAAGATTCTCTACCATTTCATATGATTTTTTTTTTTTCCAAAAAAATTTTCGACCCTGAGAACATGTTTCCGAGAAGGCCAGTCGACCCCCAAAGGGTTAAAGACTACTTAAGAACTAGACATGGGTTATTAAGTAGTAGTTTTTAACCTTTTGAGGGTCGAGAGGCCCTCTCCCAAACTTGTTCTCAGGGTTGAAAAATTTTCGAAAAAAAAATAAATTATTTTTTCTTATGAAATCATAGAAAATCTTTTTCCGATCATAACGACACCAAAATTATGAAATTTGATCGAAAACTAACGGAATTATGCTCTCGCGAAGTTAGCTGTATCAGCGATATTTACGCATCGGCGATTTCGCCAACTTTGAGCCTTATTTTCGGCAAATTGCAATGTTTCAGTCTACTCAAATTATAGCTATTTCGCTAGAATTCTATTTTTTCTATCAATTGAGTATAAGAAACCGCCAATTTACCGATTTCAACTACCCAATAAGGTTGTCAGAAATTGGCAATTTGGCCAATTTCACACAAATTTCAAAAGATGCCAATTTCAAAATAGGGCCCAGAATAAACAAGACAGACATTCCTGGCACTAAAATAACATTTTATCTGTTCATTAGTCACGTCTCCAGGCCCCTCTTACATTACTTTTGCTTTTCATTTTGAATTTTTATTCTCACAAAAAAAATAGAAGATTTACTGTTATGTATACAACTGCATCATTGTAAAAACGGTATAAATAATATCAGTGCACTTGTGCAAGAATATAAGACTCGCCAGTTGATGTGTATTGGACGCAAGGCGTGATTTGTTTACTCTTGAACATCGGTACTTTGCGCTCGGTTTCAAGGTTCAGTGGTACCTCGACTTACGATGGTCCCCAAACTCACCCTTTTATGTAAGTTTATTTTTTTAAATGCTTTTGTAAGTGTAATTTTGGGGGTCTAAAAGGACTAGTCTATTTTACATCATTCCTTATGGGGATAAATTCGTTTGGTAATGGCACTTGAACAGCATTCTGGAATGAAAAAATATCGTAAGTCGAGGTACCACTGTACTTGTCATCGTAAAACTAATCAAAATCATCAATATTTCTGTAATATATATTCCATTCTATCAAATGAGACCAAGAAAACCAGAATACAACCATAAATACCATATGAAAATACACCCGAAAGTCGCTGTTTTAAACCAAAAAAACGGTCAGTTTTTTTTTTCTCATTATGCACTGTGTGCTTCAGGATTTTTTTTATACTGCGCACAATGACCACGCAGACCCATTCTTTCATAAGTAGGCCTGCCAGCTTTCTTCCACCAGATTTGAAGGTGCTAGAATTTATGAGTACAAGTACGTGACCGACCCTGGCTACAATGACGTAGTACTAGTACGGGACAGACCCTCAAAGGGTTAAGTGTACAAAAAAAGAGAGGTAACTAAGTGACCAATAGAACAATTTTAAGTATGTATTAACCCTTTGACTGTTTCGGTCGTATACGTCTTATGAGTCAATTTTTCAGACATATTAAGACGCATAAATTCTAGCGGCTTCAAATCAAGTGGGAGAAAGCTGGTAGGCCTACATGTGAGAGAATGGGTCTGTGTGGTCAGTGTGCGCAGTATAAAAAAAATCGGGCAGCCAGTGGTGCATTGTGGGAACGCCATTTTAATAGTCCTTGTTCAGCATCCCTAGCGGTAAGAATTATCTGACTCCTTGGCGCATCTGGGACAGTTCTCTTCCTCAATGATAGCTCTGACACAGATGGAAGTGTCTCTGAAGATAAATTTCATGGTTTTGAGGAGTTTGTGACTGAAAGAAATGCCCAGGATACCAAAGGAAGGAAGGAAGAAAGAAAGTAAGGAAGGAAGAGATGAGAGGAAGGAAGGAAGTAAGGAAGAGATGAGAGGAAGAGAAAGGAAGTAGAGAGGAAGGAAGGAAGGAAGAGATGAGAGGAAGGAAGGAAGGAAGGAAGAGATGAGGAAGGAAGGAAGGAAGAAGAGATGAGAGGAAGGAAGGAAGGGAAGAAGAGAGAAGGAAGGAAGGAAGGAAGAGAGATGAGAGGAAAGGGAAAGGGAAAGGAAGGAAAGAAGAGATGAGAGAAGAAAGGAAGAAGAGAGGAGAAGGAAAGGAAGGAAAAAGATGAGAGGAAGAAAGAGGAAAGAAGAGAGAGAGGAAGGAAGGAAGGAAAGAAGAGATGAGAGGAAGGAAGGAAAGAAGAGAGAGAGGAAGGAAGGAAGGAAGGAAAGAAGAGATGAGAGGAAGGAAGGAAAGAAGAGAGAGGAAGGAAGGAAGGAAAGAAGAGATGAGAGGAAGGAAGGAAGGAAAGAAGAAGTAAGGAAGGAGGAAAGGAAGAAGGAATGAATTAAGAAAGAAAGAAAGAGAGAAAGGAAGGAAGGAACAAAAGAAGTAAGAAAGGAAGAAATAAAGGAAGGAATGAAGGAAGAAAGGAAGGCAGGAAGGAAGAGATGAGAGGAAGGAAGGAAGGAAGGAAGAGATGAGAGGAAGGAAGGAAATATGTAAGAAAGGAAGGCAGAAAGAAAGGAAGGAATGAAGGAAGAAAGGAAGCTAGGAAGGTAGGTATGAAGGAAAGGAAGGAGGTTGTGGGGAAGATGACATGGGTCCCCTGGGGTGGTGAGTAATGGTATATGTCATTTTGACAGCTGCCTTACCCTGACTCAGCAAATTTAGATGTCCACACACACACACATATCTTGGAGCTTTGAAGTGCTAATTGCAGTTGATGGAAAGTGTCCAGTCATTATATATGTGTATATATATTATAGAACAATAGTAATAAACAATTTTTTTTATTGTTGGTGTAAACAAGTTTTGTAAACAATAATACTAATGTTTGTGCGATTATTGTGTTGCATACAACGAGTGTATATATATACATTGCACCTTACTTTGGTCTCACAGGCCACATAAGTTATGTAAAAAAATAAAATAGTGAAAAAACAAGAAACCTACGAAAGGAAGTAAACCAAAGTTTACCAGGTGAGCGGCATTCACCGCTGTTGCCATACGTGGCTCATTTTTTGCCAACTTTATGCCTCTATATCTCGGTAAGTACTGATTGCAACAAATGTTTTGGGGATTTAAACAATCAGAAAAATAATCTTAACATTTTGGTAGAAATTTTTTTTTTTTTTTAATATTTTGCGACATGAAATGACAGTTTCAGAAAGGGGTCTCCGACAGTCAAAGGGTTATTAATACTTCAAACTGATTCTGTGATCTTCAGTTAAATGAGATTTTTTTAAGCAGTTTCAGACTGACTTGATTCTAACTGAATAATTTAGTATTTTGCTACAGAAAGATAATGTTATATATGCAGTGAACTATCATTTTCTAAGGAAGAAGTCATCATTTGAACAAAAGTATGTGGCAATCAGATGTAAATAAGAAAATCTTTGTAAGACACTGTGCATGCAAGATCATCAAAAACTCAAACCTTAGGGACAACTTCAAACTTCTTTATTTACGAAACAATTAAGAACTAAAATAATGTACAAGACAGTCGAATCTTATAAAAGAATGAAGAAATGGGCAAATGAGTAAGAATATTGATATCTGATGACCTAACATTGAAAGAGTAAACAACAAAGCAAATGTAAACTAGGAAAATGACAGAATAGACTGGTACATTTGTATAGTATGACATCACTACAAAAGAATATACTGTTAGCAGAGCAAATCCCATCTGATTCTGCACACCGGGTATTAAGTTAATACCCCCCGAGTATAATTCTAGTTGTCAGTTACAGACCATAACAGCCTTGTAGATAATTAGACAGTGGAGGTGGTTTTTGAATGGAGGAAGGTGGCCTGCTGAGAGAAATACTACTGGGTAAAGTTCTGAATATCATTGATCAGTCAAAGTGTTTCAGAATCATCTCCCATGACAGTGAGGAGGAGCAGGCATTAGAGTGTAAACAAGAGAAAACAGATGAAGGCTTACTGATCCATGTGTGCCATGCTGAAAATGACCATGCAGCAGTTGTGAGATGCTCTGAAGACACTGATGTTTTAATCATGAGTGGCATTTTATGCCCATATACAATTTCCCCTTATTCTTCATATATGACACAGAACCAAAGGCCATTGTAACTGCCATTTACAGAGTAGATTGTTTTGTTGGTATTGATGTTAGTAGGACACTAGTTAGATAAGGATGCAATTCCATGAATAAAGGGGAAAAACAATATCCTTTAAAGTCTTGATTAATAACAAAGAAGATCAGACCAAGTTTCTAGCATTAGGGTAAAAATAGGATCTCACGCTAACACAATACAATGAATTTCTTTATTTCAAAATTACTGTACATTCTAAATATACAATAATTTGAAGGCCCATTGGACGCACAGAATTTCGGGAAAAACTTAGGTTAGTCTTAGAATCTACACTTATATTTTTATTTTTAAGGATGTAAACCTTAGGAATAAGCTGGAATAGTTCAAATTCCCTTATTATGTCCCAAAAGTATTTTCCTTAATTGTCAACAGCCTTAGATGCCACCTTTTTTATGCCAAAAAATAAGTGAAATAAAGAGTTACCAAGTAGCACCATGCAAGTACTCTTTAGACAAACATGCCCACTGTGAAAACTACTAAGCTGCAACTTGGAAAAGATGCCTTCAACAGGACCTATGTACACCAAGCCCCGTTGGCAGACACTGGAAGCTGTGTTGGCACTGGTGAAGCAAATTCACAAACACTATGAGCAACTGCTTGTTGCTACCAACAATATCAAAACCTACAAGAATCTCTGAGACTAGTATCTCCTTATTAGACCACATCTAGACTAACACTATATCCCCTTTAAAATCAGGCATAATCACAGACCACACCACAGACCACTACCCTACCTTTCTCATAACCAACCTAGGTAAATTGCCCCAAGATACTACTAAAGTTACCTTCAGACTACATAACGAGTCAGCTGTTAATAACTTTATAACAGCTATGATTAACATCGACTGGCATAATGAGATAGAAACATATTCAGATACTGATGAATGTATTAAGAATTTTCTAAAAAAAAACAAAAAAAACCACTACCTCTATGACTCACGAAATCGTAATGACACGGTTGCAAACAAACCATACCACGGGTGGGGTTCGAACCAACGGTCAGAGTCTCAAAACCTAGTTGGATGAATCTTATTGAAGGTAGCTGACCCAGTGGCTTATGCGACGGTCTGGAGTTTTGAGACTCTCTGACTGCGGGTTCGAACCCAACCCGTGGTATGGTTTTTCCACTACCTCTATAACAAGCATTGCCCTAAAAAACTAAACAGATCACAGCTAAGAGACTTAACAGTCCCTGGCTAACACCCAGCATCCTTAAATCCATTAACAAAAAGCATCTATGTGAAAAACAGTACAGAAGGGGTCAAATAACCAGAGACCAATCCAAACGCTACTCGTCAATCCTTACCAGCCTGATAAGAAGATAAAAAAAACTGTGTTATGAGAACAGATTACATAACATAAAAGGTGATATGAAAAAGGCCTGGAAAACCCTATCTGAAATTCTAGGAACTAAAAAGATATCCAAAAACAAAACTATCAAATTAACAAAATCAGATGAACCCCTACTCCCACCAACTGAAACAGCAAACAGACTTAATGTTTTCTTCTCCACCATAGGAAAGAATCTAGCGAGTAAGATCCCAAGCTCAAACACCCGTCCATCAGACTACCTCACCAACACCTACCCGAATACACTATTCTTACCTCCAACCAACCCAACAGAAGTCTCGCTCATCATCAACACCCTTAAAAACAAGGCAGGAGATATAAACAACTTACCACCTTTTATGTACAAAAAAGCTTCTCAGGTACTGTCACCAATTATTGTAACACTATTCAACAAATCCATTGAATCCTCCACCTTCCCATTAATTTTCAAAATAGCGAGGGTCACCCCGATTCACAAAGGAGGTGATCAAGCAGACTTGAATAATTATAGACCAATATCTAACTTACCTCTGCTCTCTAAGATATTTGAAAAATTAATTCATAGACAGATCTATTCCTACCTCGTCTCACATAACATACTCAACCCATGTCAGTTTAGATTCAGGACTAACAAAAGCACAAATGATGCTATTACAGTATACACATGCTAGAGCTAATATACACCGCTCTTGAGAAGAAAGAAGTCCCACTGGGAATCTTCATTGATTTACGTAAAGCTTTTGATACAGTCGACCATGATTTACTACTCACAAAATTAACACACTATGGTATAAGAGGGCAACTCACCTACCTAAAGTCATACCTTAGTAACAGAAGCCAATACGTGTACACAAATGGAGCTAACTCTTCCACTCAACAAATTACAGTCGGTGTCCCACAAGGAAGTGTCCTAAGACCACTCCTCTTCCTCATTTACATCAATGACCTACCGAATGCATCACAACTACTCAAACCCATATTATTTGCAGATGACACTACATGTCTCCTCTCACCCAAACCCAGTCATACTGGCCAACACTGTTAATACTGAATTACAGAAAATATCTACTACCTGGATGATGACTAATAAGCTTACTCTCAATACTGACAAAACCTATTTCATTCAGTTTGGAAACAGAGCTACTAATGTTCCACTTAACATAACGCTCAATGGATCACCCATCACAAGACTCACAGAGGGAAAATTCCTAGGAATCCACCTTGACAGTAGCCTCAAATTCCAAGCACACATACAACAAATTTCCAAGAAAATCTCTAAGACATTAGGCATACTATCAAAGATACGTTACTATGTGCCTCAATCAGCTCTCCTTGCACTATATCATTCACTCATCTACCCTTATCTCACCTATGGAATTTGTGCATGGGGATCAACAACATTAAATTACCTTAGACCACTCATAACCCAGCAAAAGGCTGCAGTCAGAATGATAAATTCCCACTCTAGACAGCATACTCCACCAATATTCAAAAGTCTAAAACTACTCACTGTAAAGAACATTCACACTTATTCTTGTGCCTACTACATATATAGAACTCTACACTTAAACATAAACACTCCACTCAAACTTCTCCTCACCAACCTTAGCAGAACACACGACCATAACACAAGACACAGAACACTTTTTGATATACCCCGTGTCCATGTCACCCTGTGTAAAAATTCTGTGCACATAAAGGGCCCCAAAATCTGGAATTCATTACCAGTAAATACTAAAATAACCTGGTCTGAACATCAATTTAAGACTTCTCAAAAACGACCTACTCACCCTAAACTAAATACAGTGGACCCTCGGTTAACGAAAGGTTCCGTTAACGAAAGCTTCGGAAAACGAAAGCTTTTTTCGTAATCGGTTAGCAAAAAATTCCTCGGTTACCGAAAGGTAGTAGACGTGTCCGCCTGCTCCGCGCAAGTGCAGGACGCCAGTGAAGCGTTGTTTACCATTGAGAGAACATTACCTAGCGCGCTCTTTCAAAGATTCACAATATATTTGGTGTCTTTTTTGGTGGTTTAGTGATTGTCACTGTGAAATAAGTCACCATGGGTCCAAAGAAGCTTCCTAGTGGCACCCTTGTGGTAAAGAGAGTGAGGAACACCATCGAACTGAAGAAGAAAATCATAGAAAAATATGAGAGTGGTGTACGTCTGAGTGATCTTGCCAGGATGTACAAGAAAACTCCATCTACTATCGGCACTATCCTAGCACAGAGAAATGAGATCAAGGAAGCTAATGTTGCAAAAGGGGTTAATTTGTTAACGAAACAAAGATCGAAAACAGTGGATGAGGTTGAGAAGTTGTTGTTGGTGTGGATCCATGAAAAACAGAGAGCGGGTAATAGTGTTTCTATGGCGATAATTTGTGAAAAGGCAAGGAAGTTGCACGCAGATCTTGTGAAGACAATGCCTGGAACCAGTGGTGAGGAGTGATTTTAAAGCCAGCAAAGGCTGGTTTGAGAAGTTTAAGAAACGTAGTGGCATACACAATGTTGTGAGGCATGGTGAGGCACCCAGCTCAGACAAACGTGCAGCTGAAAAATTTGTGCAGGAATTCAAGGGGTTCGTAGATTCTGAACAATTCCTCCACCAACAAGTGTTTAATTGTGATGAAACAGGCCTGTTTTGGAAGAAAATGCCCAACAGGACCTACATTACTCAGGAGGAAAAGGCACAGCCAGGACACAAGCCTATGAAAGACAGGCTAACTCTTATGATGTGTGCCAATGCCAGTGGTGATTTTAAAGTGAAGCCTTTACTGGTGCATCACGCAGAAAATCCCAGACCCTTCAGGAAACACAGTGTTGACAAGAATAAATTGTGTGTGCATTGGAAAGCTAACACCAAGGCATGGGTCACTACGGAGATTTTCAAGGAATGGTTGACTGGAGTGTTTGGCCCTAGTGTGAAGAAATACCTCCTGGAAAAGAAATTGCCACTCAAGTGCCTCCTGGTACTGGACAATGCTCCTGCTCATCCTCACAACTTGCAAGAATTGTTGCCTGACAACTTAAATTTCATCAGAGTGAAGTTCTTGCCTCCTAACACCACTCCTCTCATCCAGCCCATGGACCAGCAGGTCATTTCCAACTTCAAGAAACTGTACACCAAAGCACTGTTTCAGAGGTGCTTTAATATGATCAATGACTCTGAATTGACCCTAAGAGAATTCTGGAAAGAACACCTCAATATCGTGCATTGCATAGGCCTTATAGGTAAGGCTTGGGAGGAAGTGACTTCCAGGACTCTGAACTCTGCTTGGAGACCACTGTGGCCAGATTGTGTCCAAGAGAGGGATTTTGAAGGATTTGAGGCTGACCCTGACCCTGACGACCCTGTGCCTGTTGTGAAACATGTTGTGGAAGATATTGTGGAATTGGGGAACAGCCTGGGGTTGGAGGTGAGTGGTGAGGATGTGGAAGAGTTGGTGGAGGAGCACATGGTAGAGCTAACAACTGAAGAGCTGCAAGACCTTCATCTGGAACAGCAACAGACCACAGCTGAGGTTATTGCTTCACAGGAGGAGAGAGAGAGAGAGATAAGGAGGTGCCTTCTTCAGTGCTTAAGGAGATGTGTACAAAGTGGAATGAGTTGCAGACATTTGTTGAAAGATACCACCCTGAGCAAGCTGAAATGAGCCTTCTGTGCAACCACTTCAGTGACAAAGCCATGTTGTACTTCAGAAAAGTGTTGAAGAGTCGCCAGAAACAGAGGACTGTGGACAGTTACTTCACCAGGCAGGGGTCTAGTGACTCTCAAGCTGGTCCTAGTGGCATTAAAAGACCAAGAAGGGAAGTAACCCCAGAGAGGGACTTGTTACCTGAAGTCCTTTTGGAGGGGGATTCCCCTTCCAACCACTAACACCCTGCTCCAGTCATTTTTTTTTTTTTGAGTGATTATTTTTTTGTGGAACGAATTAATTGTATTTACATTATTTCTTATGGGAAATAAGGTTTCAGATTACGAAAGATTCAGATTAAGTAATAGCTCCTGGACCGGATTAATTTCGTTAACCGAGGGTCCACTGTACTCTATACTCAATTCAACCAAAAAATCTCCCAATTACCTAAATCTTAAAACTTCAAAACTAGATTCCCAAAGTTCATACATTAATAAATACTACATTATAGTATAAATACCTGCCCCCCCCCCCCACACCAACTTGAAGCATTCTCATACTGTAAACTACTTCAACAACGCTCAGTGTTATTTTCCCATAGGTAGTAGGTTGGTAGACAGCAACCACCCAGAAAGGTACTACCGTCCTGCCAGGTGACTGTGAAACAGAAACCTGAAACTGTTTTACATGATGGTAGGATTGCTAGTGTCGTTTTTCTGTCTCATAAACACGCTGGATAACAGGTATATCCAGCTACTTCTACTTACACTTTAGGTCACACTACACAGGCATGCACATGCATATATATACATACACACATCTAGGTTTTTCTTCTTTTTCTTAATAGCTCTTGTTCTTTTATTTTCTCTATTGTCCATGGGGAAGTGGAAAAGAAT
>WNWK01010678.1:0-68937 GCA_009830355.1 Cherax destructor | reverse complement strand
ACAACAACAAGTGTTGACAGCCAGAGTGGACACTACAGTGTGTTTAGCGGTCATAGTGTCTAGGTAACACTATACAACGTTGCTATATCCACCACTACACCACACAGTGTTTCTAACAATATACCGGTGTTTCCAGTACGTAGTATTTTCTAACACTATACCACACTGTATTCAATAATAATGTTGAAAGTAACGTACACACACACACACACACAAGCTTATAAACGACAACCAGCATGGTTTCAGGGAAGGAAAATCCTGTCACAAACCTACTGCAGTTTTATGACAAGGTAACAGAAGTAAGACACGAGAGAGGGGTGGATAGACTGCATTTTTTGGACTGCAAGAAGGCGTTCGACACAGTTCCTCACAAGAGATTAATGCAAAAGCTAGAGGATCAGGCACACGTAACAGGAAAAGCACTGCAATGGATCAGAGAATATCTGACAGGGAGGCAACAACGAGTCATGGTACGTGACGAGATGTCAGAGTGGGCACCTGTGACGAGTGGAGTTCCACAAGGGTCAGTCCTAGGACCTGTACTGTTTTTGGTATATGTGAATGACATAACGGAAGGGATAGACTCAGAAGTGTCCCTGTTTGCAGATGATGTGAAGTTAATGAGAAGAATCAAATCAGTCGAGGATCAGGCAGGAATACAAAGAGACCTGGACAGGCTGCAAGCCTGGTCCAGTAACTGGCTCCTTGAATTTAACCCTGCCAAATGTAAAGTCATGAATATCGGGGAAGGGCAAAGAAGACCGCAGACAGAGTATAGTCTAGGTGGCCAAAGACTGCAAACCTCACTCAAAGAAAAAGATCTTGGGGTGAGTATAATACCGAGCACATCTCCTGAGGCACACATCAATCAGATAACTGCTGCAACATACGGGCGGCTGGCAAACCTAAGAATAGCGTTCCAATACCTCACCAAGGAATCATTCAAGACTCTGTACACCATATACGTCAGGCCCATACTGGAGTATGCAGCACCAGTTTGGAACCCACACCTGGTCAAGCACGTCAAGAAATTAGAGAAAGTGCAAAGGTTTGCAACAAGACTAGTCCCAGAGCTAAGGGGATTGTCCTACGAAGAAAGGTTAAGGGAAATCGGCATGACGACACTAGAGGACAGGAGGGTTAGGGAGACATGATAACGACATATAAAATACTGCGAGGAATAGATAAGGTGGACAGAGACAAGATGTTCCAGAGAGGGGACACAGAAACAAGGGGTCACAATTGGAAGTTGAAGACTCCTATGAGTCAAAGGGATGTTAGGAAGTATTTCTTCAGTCATAGAGTTGTCAGGAAGTGGAATAGCTTGGAAAGCGACATAGTGGAGGCAGGAACCATACATAGTTTTAAGACTAGGTTTGATAAAGCTCATGGAGCAGGGAGAGAGAGGACCTAGTAGCAATCAGTGAAGAGGCGGGGCCAGGAGCTATGACTCGACCCCTGCAACCACAAATAGGTGAGCAAATAGGTGAGTACACGCCCCCGGTGGCCTAGTGGGTAAAGCTCTTGCTTGACGCACGGAGGGGCCGGGTTCAATTCCCGGTGGGGCAGAAACATTTCGAAGTGTTTCCTTACATACACATACACACACACATATATACAACAGGCCTAGTGTCTAATTGACATGTGCCTAGGACAAAATGGTAACTAACTAACTAACACACGTAAAGAAACTAGAGAAAGTGCAAAGGTTTGCGACAAGGTTAGTTCCACAACTCAGGGGTCTGTCCTATGAAGAAAGGTTGAGGGAAATAGGACTAACAACACTGGAGGAAAGAAGGGTCAGAGGAGACATGATAACGACATACAAAATACTGCGGGGAATCGACAAGGTAGACAGTGACAGGATGTTCCAGAGAGGGAACACAGAAACAAGGGGACACAACTGGAAGCTGAAGACTCAGATGAGTCAAAGGGATGTTAGGAAGCATTTCTTCAGCCACAGAGTAGTCAGGAAGTGGAATAGTCTAGAGAAAGATATAGTGGAGGCAGGAACCATACATAGTTTTAAGACAAGGTATGATAAAGCTCATGGAGCAGGGAGAGCAGAGACCCAGTAGCGGACAGCGAAGAGGCGGGGCCAGGAGCTGAGTCTCGACCCCTGCAACCACAATTAGGTGAGTACAATTAGGTGAGTACACACACACACACACACACACACATACACACACACACATCACACACACACACACACACACACACACACACACACACACACACACACACACACACACACACACACACACACACACACACAACATACACACACACATACACACACACACACACATACACGCCCCGATGGCATGGTGGCTAGCGCTCTCGCTTTACGTACGGAGGGCCCGGGTTCAATTCCCGGCGGGGCCGAAACATTTCGAAGTGTTTCGTTACACACACACACACACACGCATACATACAACAGGCCTAGTGTCTAATAGACATGTGCCTAGGACAAAATGGTAACTAACTAACTAACTAACACACACACACACACACACACACATACACACACACATACACACACACACACACACATACACGCCCCGATGGCATGGTGGCTAGCGCTCTCGCTTTACGTACGGAGGGCCCGGGTTCAATTCCCGGCGGGGCCGAAACATTTCAAAGTGTTTCGTTACACACACACACACATACAACAGGCCTAGTGTCTAATCGACATGTGCCTAGGACAAAATGGTAACTAACTAACACACATACACACACACACATACACACACACATACACACACACACACATACACACACACAAATGCGGATGGAATTACGAATAAGTATGAAGAGTGGAATGAAAGAATAGATGAGGCATCCCCAGACATCATAGCGGTCACAGAAACTAAACTAAATGAGACAGTAACAGATGCAATCTTCCCACAGGGATATCAGATCCTGAGGAAAGATAGGAGGAGCAGGGGGGGTGGAGGGGTCGCACTGCTTGTAAGGCACCGCTGGAGATTCGAGGAAATGGTAGGAGTGGAGGGGGGTAGAGAACGGGATTTCATAGTAGGTACCATCCAGTCTGGGGAGCATAAGATAATCATTGCAGTGATGTATAACCCACCACAGAACTGCAGGAGGCCAGGAGAAGAATACGATGAGAACAACAGAGCATGGTGGACACCCTGGCGGAGGTGGCAAGAAAAGGGCACACATGAGCAGAGCGAAGCTACTGGTCATGGGAGATTTCAACCACAGGGAGATCGACTGGGAGAACCATGAACCACGTGGGGCCCAGAAACTTGGAGAGCCAAGATGATGGACGTGGTACTGGAAAACCTGATGCACCAACATGTCAGGGACACGACCAGAGAGAGGGAGAGATGAACCAGCAAGACTGGACCTTGTATTCACCCTGAACAGCTCAGATATTGAAGACATAACGCACGAGAGCCCCCTGGGAGCCAGTGACCATATGGTGCTTAGCTTTGAGTACATTGTAGAGCTACAGGTGGAGAGGGAAACAGTACCGATAGAGACAAACCAGACTTTAAAGAGAAACTACACGGGCATGAGGAATTTCCTGCAGGACGTTCAGTGGGAAAGGAAATGGAAGGACTGACAATAAATGAAATGATGGAATACGTAGGGGCAAAGTGCAAGGAGGCAGAGGAACGGTTTATACCCAGAGGCAAAGGTTTAAATGGGAAGGCCAGAAAGAGCCCTGGTTTACCCAAAGGTGCAGGGAGGCAAAGACTCAGAGTATCAGAGAATGGAAACGGTACAGAAGGCAAAGAACCCAGTAAACAAAGAGATTAGTAGAAGAGCTAGAAACGAGTATGCACAAGTACGGAGGAGGCCCAGAAACAGTACGAAAACGACATAGCATCGAAAGTTAAGTCCGACCCGAAACTGATGTTCAGTCACATCAGAAGGAAGACAACAGTCAAGGACCAGGTGATAAGGCTGAGGAGAGAAGATGGGGAACTCACAAGTAATGATCAAGAGGTATGTGAGGAGCTCAACTTGAGGTTTAAGGAAGTATTCACAATGGAGGAAGGAAGGCAGCTGGGTAGGCAGGACAGGGTTCGTCACCAACAAGGGATGTACCAAGTGCTAGAGGGCATACACACAACTGAGGAGGAAGTGAAGCAGTTACTCAGTGACCTCGATACCTCAAAGGCGATGGGTCCGGACAATATCTCCCCGTGGGTTCTTCGGGAAGGAGCTGAGGTACTGAGTGTGCCACTTACCATAATATTCAACACATCCCTTGAAACTGGGCAGCTACCTGAGGTATGGAAGAAGGCCAACGTAGTCCCCATTTTTAAAAAAGGAGACAGAAAAGAGGCACTAAACTATAGACCGGTGTCACTTACATGTATAGTGTGCAAAGTCCTGGAGAAAATCATCAGGAAAAGAATGGTGGAACACCTTGAGCTGAACAGGATAATAAACACCAGACAGCACGGATTCGGGAAGGCAAATCCTGTGTAACAAACCTCCTAGAGTTCTATGATAAAGTAACAGAGGTAAGGCAGGAGAGAGAAGGGTGGGTTGATTGCATTTTCCTGGACTGCAGGAAGGCCTTCGACACAGTTCCTCACATGAGATTAGTAAAGAAGTTGGAAGAACAAGCAGGTATAACAGGAAGGGCACTGGAATGGATCAGGGAATACCTCAAGGGAGGCAACAACGGGTCATGGTGCGTGGTGAGGTATCACAGTGGGCGCCTGTGACGAGCGGTGTACCGCAGGGGTCAGTCCTAGGACCAGTGTTATTCCTGGTATATGTAAATGACATGACGGACGGGATAGACTCAGAAGTGTCTCTATTCGCGGATGATGTGAAAATAATGAGGAGAATCACATCGGAAGAGGACCAGGCAGGGCTGCAAACAGACCTGGACAAGCTCGACATCTGGTCTAGCAGATTTGGGTTCTCGAATTCAATCCCTCCAAATGCAAAGTCATGAGGATCGGAGAAGGGCAAAGAAGACCGCTGACAGAGTACAAGCTAGGCGGACAAAGGCTACAAACCTCGGCAAAGGAGAAAGACCTTGGAGTGAGTATAACGCCAAGCACGTCTCCGGAGGCACACATCAACCAGATAACTGCGGCAGCATATGGGCGTCTGGCAAACCTTAGATTAGCGTTCCGTTACCTTAACAAGGAATCGTTCAAGACACTGTATACCGTGTACGTCAGGCCCATACTAGAATATGCAGCACCAGTCTGGAACCCACACCTGGTCAAGCACGTAAGGAAACTGGAGAAAGTGCAAAGGTTTGCGACAAGGTTAGTTCCACAACTCAGGGGTCTGTCTTATGAAGAAAGATTGAGGGAAATAGGACTAACAACACTGGAGGAAAGAAGGGTCAGAGGAGACATGATAACGACATACAAAATACTGCGGGAATTGACAAGGTAGATAGTGACAGGTTGTTTCAGAGAGGGAACACAGAAACAAGGGGACACAACTGGAAGCTGAAGACTCAGATGAGTCAAAGGGATGTCAGGAAACATTTCTTCAGCCACAGAGTAGTCAGGAAGTGGAATGGACTAGAGAAAGATATAGTGGAGGCAGGAACCATACATAGTTTTAAGACAAGGTATGATAAAGCTCATGGAGCAGGGAGAGCAGAGACCCAGTAGCAGACTGCGAAGAGGCGGGGCCAGGAGCTGAGTCTCGACCCCTGCAACCACAATTAGGTGAGTACAATTAGGTGAGTACACACACATACACACACACACACACATACACACACATACACACACACACACAAGCGAAGACTCAGATGAGCAACAGGGAGTCAGGAAGCATTTCCAGCCACGAGATAAGGAGTGGAATAGCTAGAAGTTTAGTGGAGTCAAACACAAGTAGCAGGTATGAAAGATTGGACAGGAAAAGACCAACAGATCAGCGAAGGCGCATGGGCACAGGAAGGAGTATAACACCAGACATCTCCTACCAGCAGCCAACACAATAGGTGAGCAACTGTAGGTGAGAACACACATACAAAACAGCAATCAGTGACAGGACAGGACAGGAAAAAGAAGGGAGAAACAGGAACCTGAGCTGCAGAGGGAAAGGCAATGGGAGGAGGAGAGGGCAAAGGCAGTGTTTATTCATGGGCTGAAGGAGAGAGGACACACACTGAAAGACGGCAGGCAGAAAGAAAGGAGATTGAGAGCATACTCAAAGAAATAGGTGAAGAAGACATGTCCGAGATTGTAAATTTTCAGAGAATAGGGGGGTACTCGAAGGGAGAAAACGACCGCTCAAGCTGATTCTCAGGACAGAAACAGAGAGGGACAGAATCCTCCAAGAGAAACCACGATTGAAGGAAACGGAAGAATACAGGAGGGTGTTCCTAGACCGGGACAGAACAAAAACAGAACGACAGCAGCTGAGGAGAGGGCACAAAGGCGAAAGGAGCGAGGAGGAGGGACAAGGACAGAATCAGTAGAGGACAACCAGAGCAGGGCAGAGCAACAAGAACAAGCACACACAGAACCATCCCAAACACCCAACAACCAAGCACACTATCCCAACACAAACTACAACCCACAATCTCAGCCCCACCCAACACTCCACTATAGAATCCCACAGTACACCGCCAGGTCCCCCACCCTCACAGACCCCCAAAACACAGTAGTAGAGAGGAAACTGAAGGTATGGTACACCAATGCTGATGGAATAACAAATAAGTGGGAGGAGTGGCACGAAAGAGTCAAAGAGGCATCACCGGACATAATAGCTCTCACAGAAACCAAGCTCACAGGTATGATAACAGATGCCATCTTTCCAATGGGATACCAGATCCTGAGGAAAGACAGAGGGAACAGAGGGGGTGGAGGAGTGGCACTGCTGATCAAAAACCGATGGGATTTTGACGAGCTGGAGAGAGGAGACAGAGGAGAAGCTGGGGATTACATAGTAGGGATGCTACAGTCTGGAGGTCCCAAGGTGGTAATTGCAGTGATGTATAACCCACCACAGAACAGCAGGAGGCCAAGGCAAGAGTATGATGAGAGTAACAGAGCGATGATTGACACACTGGCAGAAGTGGCCAGAAGGGCTCGTGCGAGCAGGGCGAAGCTACTGATCATGGGTGACTTCAACCATAAGGAAATTGATTGGGAGAACTTAGAGCCACATGGGGGCCAAGAAACGTGGAGGGCTAAGATGCTGGAGGTGGTACTGGAAAATCTCATGTACCAACACGTAAGGGACACTACCAGAGAGAGAGGAAATGACGAACCAGCGAGACTGGACCTAGTATTCACCCTGAGTAGTGCAGATATTGAGGACATCACACATAAAAACCCCTTGGGGCCAGTGATCATATGGTTCTAAGTTTCAAATACATAGTAGAGTTACAAGTGGAGGGGGAAGCAGGAAGGGCTGCACAAATGAAGCCAAACTACAAGAAAGGTGACTATGTGGGCATGAGGAACTTCCTGCATGGAGTTCAGTTGGAAAGAGAGATGACAGGGAAGTCAATAGACGAGATGATGGAATATATGACAACAATTTGCAAGGAAGCTGAGAGAGGTTTATACCCAAGGGTAACAGGAGAAGAAAAAGACAGGATGAGCCCATGGTTCACCCAAAGGTGCAGGAAGCCAAAACCAAGTGTGCAAGGGAATGGAAGAGGTACAGAAGGCAAAGAACCCCGGAGAATAAGGAGAGCAGTCGTAGAGCCAGAAATGAATATGCACAGATCAGAAGGGAGGCCCAAAGACAGTACGAGAATGACATAGCAGCGAAAGCCAAATCTGACACAAAGCTGCTGTACAGCCACATCAGGAGGAGAACAACAGTCAAGGACCAGGTGATCAGGCTGAGGAAGGTAGGAGGGAAGGTCACAAGAAATGACCGGGAAGTGTGTGAGGAGCTCAACATGAGATTCAAAGAGGTGTTCACAGAGGAGATAGAAGGGCCTCCAGAAAGGAGGAGAGGTAGGGTACACTATCAAGTGCTGGACACAATACACACAAATGAGGAGGAAGTGAAGAGGCTACTAAGCGAGCTAGATACCTCAAAGGCGATGGAGCCAGATAACATCTCTCCATGGGTCCTGAGAGAGGGAGCAGAGGAGCTATGTGTACCCCTAACAACGATCTTCAACACATCTATCGAAACAGGGCAACTACCTGAGGTTTGGAAGACAGCAAATGTAGTTCCAATTTTTAAAAAAGGAGACAGGAACGCAGCACTAAACTACAGACCAGTGTCACTGACATGTATAGTATGCAAGGTCATGGAGAAGATAGTCAGGAGAAGAGTGGTTGAGCACCTAGAAAGGAATGAGCTTATCAACAACGGCCAACACGGTTTCAGGGACGGGAAATCCTGTGTCACAAACCTGCTGGAGTTCTACGACAGGGTGACAGCAATAAGGCAAGAGAGAGAGGGGTGGGTAGATTGCATATTCTTGGATTGTAAGAAGGCGTTTGACACAGTTCCACACAAGAGATTGGTGCAAAAGTTGGAGGACCAGGCAGGGGTAACAGGGAAGGCACTACATTGGATCAAGGAATACCTGTCAGGAAGACAGCAGCGAGTCATGGTACGTGGCGAGGTGTCAGAGTGGGCGCCGGTGACGAGCGGGGTTCCACAGGGGTCAGTCCTGGGACCAGTGCTGTTTCTGGTATTTGTGAACGACATGACGGAAGGAATAGACTCCGAAGTGTCCCTGTTTGCAGATGATGTGAAGTTGATGAGAAGAATTCAATCGGACGAGGACCAGGCAGAACTACAAAGGGATCTGGACAGGCTGCAAGCCTGGTCCAGAAACTGGCTCCTGGAGTTCAACCCCACCAAGTGCAAAGTCATGAAGATTGGGAAGGGCAAAGAAGACCGCAGACGGAGTACAGCCTAGGGGCCAGAGACTGCAAACCTCAATCAAGGAAAAAGATCTTGGGGTGAGTATAACACCAGGAACATCTCCTGAGGCGCACATCAACCAAATAACTGCTGCAGCATATGGGCGCCTAGCAACCCTAAGAACAGCATTCCGACATCTTAATAAAGAATCGTTCAGGACCCTGTACACTGTGTACGTTAGGCCCATACTGGAGTATGCAGCACCAGTTTGGAACCCACACCTAGCAAGCATGTGAAGAAGCTCGAGAAAGTGCAAAGGTTTGCAACAAGACTAGTCCCGGAGCTAAGGGGTATGTCCTACGAGGGGAGGTTAAGGGAAATCGACCTGACGACACTGGAGGACAGGAGAGATAGGGGGGACATGATAACAACATATAAGATACTGAGAGGAATTGACAAAGTGGACAGAGACAGAATGTTCCAAAGATGGGACACAACAACAAGGGGACACAGATGGAAGTTGAAGACTCAGATGAATCACAGAGATGTTAGGAAGTATTTCTTCAGTCACAGAGTTGTCGGGAAATGGAATAGTTTAGGAAGCGATGTAGTGGAGGCAGGCTCTATACATAGCTTTAAGCAGAGGTATGATAAAGCTCATGGCGCAGGGAGAGTGACCCAGTAGCGGCCAGTGAAGAGGCGGGTCCAGGAGCTTTGACTCGACCCCTGCAACCACAACTAGGTGAGTAGGTGAGTACACACACACACATACACACACACACATACACACACACACACACATACACACACACACATACACACACACGCCCCGATGGCATGGTGGCTAGCGCTCTTGCTTCACGCACGGAGGGCCCGGGTTCAATTCACGGCGGGGCCGAAATATTTCGAAGTGTTTCGTTACACACACACACACACACACACACACACACACACACACACACACACACACACACACACACACGTACATACATACAGCAGGCCTAGTGTCTAATCGACATGTGCCTAGGACAAAATGGTAACTAACACCCTAGCAATCTAAGAACATCATTCCGACATCTCAGTAAGGAATCGTTGAGAACTCTGTACACAGTGTACGTCAGGCCCATATTGAAGTATGCAGCACCAGTATGGAACCCACACCTGGTCAAGCACGTCAGGAAATTAGAGAAAGTGCATAGGTTTGCAACGAGACTAGTCTCCGAGCTAAGGGGTATGTCCTACGAGGAGAGGTTAAGGGGAATCGACCTGACGACACTGGAGGACAGGAGAGATAGGGAGGATATGATAACGACATATAAAATACCGAGAGGAATCGACAAGGTGGATAGAGATAAGATGTTCCAGAGATGGGACACAGCAACAAGGGGTCACAATTGGAAGTTGAAGACTCAGGTGAGTCACAGGTATGTTAGGGAGTACTTCTTCAGTCATAGAGTTGTCAGGAAGTGGAATAGTCTGGAAAGTGATGTAGTGGAGGCAGGAACCATACATAGCTTTAAGAAGAGGTATGATAAAGCTCATGGAGCAGGAAGAATGACCTAGTAGCGGCCAGTGAAGAGGCGGGGCCAGGAGCTATGACTCGACCCTGCAATCACATATAGGTGAGTACACACACACACAGCCCAGTGTAAACTTGCTCAGGAGATGTACAAATTATCCTCACACAGATGAATGAAACTTATGACGACGTTTCGGACCGACTTGGAGCATTAACTAGTCACACAGAAACGTCTTCATAAGTTATATTCTGCCATGTGCGGTTTGTGTAGTCCAGTCACTGTATTGTGACTTTGTATTCCTCAGCAATCATACACTTGAATGTCGATAAATACAAGAATTTAAGGACATTATCATCTATCGGAACTCATTAATGTCTATTATAACACATCTTATATTGTAACACATCTTATATTGTAACTCATCTTATATTGTAACTCATCTTATATTGTAACTCATCTTATATTGTAACTCATCGTCTACTGTATTATAATAATAATAATAATAATAATAATATTTATTTGTACAAGTACATGTACAAGGTATACAGACCATAGCTGACATCAATGACATACTACTATATAGAAAGCCGCTTGTTATGCTGAGCATTTTCTGCAAATTAGGTCAGTTTTGTCCCAGGATGCGACCCACACCAGTCTACTAACACCCAGGTACCTATTTTACTGATGGGTTAACATGGACAGCAGGTGTCTTGAGGAAACACGTCTTAATGTTTCCTGCCGTACTGGGGAATTGAACCCTGGACCTCAGTATGTGAGCTGAGTGCGCTACCGATCGAGCTGTTGCAACCCATTATCGTCTATTGTAACTCATTTCCGTTTATTATAACTCATTATCGTCTATTGTAAGTCATTATCGCCTATCGTATCTCATTATCGTCTATTGTAACTCATCGTCTATTGTAAGTAGCTCATTACCACTAACTTACTTATCTTAAAGAACGTTAAGGTCTACTTCCTGGACCCATTAAGTTCCTCACTGACCTTTAGACTACCTTTTAAAGGAAGAGACTGTAGCACGTGACAAAGGTTTGAAGATTACAGCAGAGTTACAGTGATGAATACACAAGAATGCTTTGGAGGTTTTCCTTAATGAATTACGTCGTTTTGCTTCACAAATCACGTACCGACACTCCATGAGAATCCCAAATGTTCCAGCTAACATTACGCATCCTTGAATATTTATTCGAACACTCATTGACTCTTGCACAGCCATTACCTTCCGGACATACCACAGTATTATAAGGCACCATAACCTGTGTGAATGTTTCAGACACTCGTCACACACAGTATTGTCAGGCACCATAACCTGTGTGAATGTTTCAGACACTCGTCACACACAGTATTTTAAAGCACCATAACCTGTGTGAATGTTTCAGACACTCGTCACACACAGTATTGTAAGGCACCATAACCTGTGTACATGTTTCAGACACTCGTCACACACAGTATTGTAAGGCACCATAACCTGTGTACATGTTTCAGACACTCGACACACACAGTATTGTAAGGCACCATAACCTGTGTACAATATTCAGACACTCGTCACACACAGTATTGTCAGGCACCATAACCTGTGTACATGTTTCAGACACTCGTCACACACAGTATTGTCAGGCACCATAACCTGTGTACATGTTTCAGACACTCGTCACACACAGTATTATAAAGCACCATAACCTGTGTGCATGTTTCAGACACTCGTCACACACAGTATTGTCAGGCACCATAACATGTGTGCATGTTTCAGACACTCGTCACACACAGTATTGTAAGGCACCATAACCTGTGTACATGTTTCAGACACTCGTCACACACAGTATTGTCAGGCACCATAACCTGTGTACATGTTTCAGACACTCGTCACACACAGTATTGTAAGGCACCATAACCTGTGTACATGTTTCAGACACTCGTCACACACAGTATTGTCAGGCACCATAACCTGTGTACATGTTTCAGACACTCGTCACACACAGTATTGTAAGGCACCATAACCTGTGTACATGTTTCAGACACTCGTCACACACAGTATTGTAAGGCACCATAACCTGTGTACATGTTTCAGACACTCGTCACACAGTATTATAAGAGTGTCCTGGAAACACCTCTCAGACCCGTACCGTTTAATCATTAACATGACACTTGACATGTTACTTAGACTACTGTCACAACTACTTCTGGTTACAAGAATGTAGATAAGCACATTTACGGAGCAACTTGTAAACATATAGGCCTCGTTACAATTATTTCTGGCAGTTCGACATGTACACCAATGATGGTCAAACAAGCTATGCAGTCTGCCTTATGATCACTAAGACACTGAAGTATTATGTGCTTCAATAGTGGGTTACTATTAACGCTGTATTCATAAGGAAATATTAATCCTGAAGGAGTGAGAGAGCTGCTGGGGAATGGGAGGTAATTAGGTTTGATTTAAGGGGAGATATACTCAAGGCAGAAGGTGCAAAATAATTACTGTGAAAAAAATAGTGAAATAATAAGCTCTTTCGTTATTTCTCACTGTTCCTCGGTAATGTGAGAAATCACGCTTGGAATTTCACTGTTGTTTTGCATACTGTGATGTTACCGGTTTACTGTGATCTTATTGCAAGGTAGGTAGGTGTATTATTACCGAGAACATGGGTGAAAGGACACGGTGTGTACACTTAGGATATCTTGACTTTTAGTGACCAATGGTCTCAGGACCACAACATATCCAATAAAGATGACCTAAGTGTTGTCATCCAGACCCAGCAGGATGTCATGACAACAAGAATGATGTATGTCTGACCAGTCTGGCGATGACACCTACAGCCTGACAAGTGACTCATTTCCCTTCCCTTACACCCTTTCTGCTCCTGCTGGACCCTTCTACCCTTTCTGCTCCTGCTGGACCCTTCTACCCTTTCTGCTCCTGCTGGACCCTTCTACCCTTTCTGCTCCTGCTGGACCTTCTCCCTCTGCTCCTGCTGGACCCTTCTACCCTTTCTGCTCCTGCTGGACCCTTCTACCCTTTCTGCTCCTGCTGGACCCTTCTACCCTTTCTGCTCCTGCTGGACCCTTCTACCCTTTCTGCTCCTGCTGGACCCTTCTACCCCTGCTAGTCACATCCACGAAAGTGGTATACAATACCGACAAGTACAAGAGTAAGACACGTGTACAACAGTTCGGTATCTTTATTGTTGAAACGTTTCGCCTACACGGTAGGCTTCTTCAGTCAAATACAGAGGCGAATAAATATGGAGACAGCAGTAGTGGAGAGGTAAAGACGATATGATCAGTCCATCAACCTTGAGAAAGTTCTTGAAACAGTCAGTCCCACAGACTGGTCTGGAACAATGTAACATTGTCCCACAGACTGGTCTGGAACAATGTAACATTGTCCCACAGACTGGTCTGGAACAATGTAACATTGTCCCACAGACTGGTCTGGAAAAATTTAACATTGTCCCAGACTATGGATTCAAACCCACGGTAAGCTAGTGCCAAACTTCACAGGTCAGTGCGCTAACCACTGGACCAGCTGGCTCTAATAGGATTCCCTCAACTAGATATATTCCAATACACCATAGAGAGGTTACCATTGACTCTACTGTGACCATAAATCCAGGTTTTTACAAACGACTCCCACACGAGCGTAACATGTTGCAGCACGATTACTGAACTATGGTATAAGCAACACCGAAGGAAACTATTCGGATTATTATCCATAGACGCTTAGTTACCCAGGAGATTTAATAATCCAGGAAGGTTAATAACACAGAATAACTAATGAAAGCCAAGCAGTGTGGCTTATTTCTAGTGTAGTCCTTCGGTCTACACTACAACCACAACAGTCAGCTAACGCTACGCATATTTATTTACTGCTTGGTAAATAGGTGTAACAGGTGGTAGGAGACTTGCCCATTCACCTTGCCTCGCCCCGGATTCATCCCGGATTCTTCAGCTGTGAGCTGGGAGTCAGAGTACAAGGTTGTATTGAGCACATGGTTGGTGGTAAATTATGCAGGTTAATCTAGAATAACCTAATAAACAGTGTGAGGGTTTATTTGGTGTGAGATTTATTGAGAGCTTATTAAAACAATGAGAGGGTTTATATAGTGTGAGGTTTTAGTGAGAGGGTTTATTAAAACAGTGTGTGGGTTTCTTAAATAAATTTTGTATACTTGGAGAGGGTTTCGGGGGTCAACGCCCCCGCAGCCCGGTCTGTGACCAGGCCTCATGGTGGATCAGGGCCTGATCAACCAGGCTGTGAAGACTATTTGTTACTGGTAATCATATCTATGTAAAGAGTTATAAATATGGGTCCAGGAGCTACAGCTGGACCCCTCACAGACAACTGCACTAGTGCACAGAAACAAATGTAAGAGCTAAACCATAATCTGCTTCTTGGGTATTTTACCCAAGGAACAAAATCCTGTACCGAGTGTGTACACACAACACTCCATGCGCACTATGTACACACACACACAAACACTACATGCGCACTGTGTGTACACACACACACACACACGTTGTCAGGAAGTGGAGGCAGGATCCATACATAGCTTTAAAAAGACGTACGATAAAGCTCTTGGAGCAGGGAAAGCGCGGACCTAATAGTGGTCAGCAAAGAGGCGGGGCCAGGAGCTGTGAATCGACCCCTACAACCACAAATAGGTGAGTACACACAAGCAACAATCAGTTAACAATTTTCTGATGAATGACTTTCACGAAGTGCTGTTTAAGGTATAATATAATTTCATTAGCATAAAAAATGCCCGAAATACATTTCTGTAGAATATTGTTGTTGGGAGTAGAACTTTGAACATGCCTGGAGGCAGAACCTCACGCAGGTGCTAGAGGCGTAGCTCCTGCACACCTCCCACCATAAACTACTCCAGGATGCATGGCTCTCTTCCCTTAGTGGGAAAGTGCCCGCCACCAAAGCAGTGCCAGTTTTAGGTACTATCGCAACCTGTGTCCACACCCATCGTCAAGTCGGGCAGATAAATTTGCTCAAGGAGACGTGGGTACTGAAGTGATCGTGTGGTAGTGTGGGTACTGAAGTGATCGTGTGGTAGTGTGGGTACTGAAGTGATCGTGTGGTAGTGTGGGTACTGAAGTGATCGTGTGGTAGTGTGGGTACTGAAGTGATCGTGTGGTAGTGTGGGTACTGAAGTGATCGTGTGGTAGTGTGGGTACTGAAGTGATCGTGTGGTAGTGTGGGTACTGAAGTGATCGTGTGGTAGTGTGGGTACTGAAGTGATCGTGTGGTAGTGTGGGTACTGAAGTGATCGTGTTGTAGTGTGGGTGCTGAAGTGATCGTGTGGTAGTGTGGGTACTGAAGTGATCGTGTGGTAGTGTGGGTGCTGAAGTGATCATGTGGTAGTGTGGGTACTGAAGTGATCGTGTGGTAGTGTGGGTACTGAAGTGATCGTGTGGTAGTGTGGGTACTGAAGTGATCGTGTGGTAGTGTGGGTGCCGGAGTGATCGTGTGGTAGTGTGGGTGCTGAAGAGATAGTGTGGTAGTGTGGGTACTGAAGTGATCGTGTGGTAGTGTGGGTGCTGAAGTGATCGTGTGGTAGTGTGGGTACTGAAGTGATCGTGTGGTAGTGTGGGTACTGAAGTGATCGTGTGGTAGTGTGGGTGCTGAAGTGATCGTGTGGTAGTGTGGGTGCTGAAGTGATCGTGTGGTAGTGTGGGTACTGAAGTGATCGTGTGGTAGTGTGGGTACTGAAGTGATCGTGTGGTAGTGTGGGTGCCGGAGTGATCGTGTGGTAGTGTGGGTGCTGAAGTGATCGTGTGGTAGTGTGGGTGCTGAAGTGATCGTGTGGTAGTGTGGGTACTGAAGTGATCGTGTGGTAGTGTGGGTGCTGGAGTGATCGTGTGGTAGTGTGAGTGCTGGAGTGATCGTGTGGTAGTGTGGGTGCCGAAGTGATCGTGTGGAAGTGTGGGTGCCGGAGTGATCGTGTGGTAGTGTGGGTGCTGAAGTGATCGTGTGGCAGTGTGGGTGCTGGAGTGATCGTGTGGTAGTGTGGGTGCTGAAGTGATCGTGTAGTAGTGTGGATGATGAAGTGATCGTGTGGTTGTGTGGGTGAAGTGATCGTGTGGTTGTGTGGGTGCTGAAGTGATCGTGTGGAAGTGTGGGTGCCGAAGTGATCGTGTGGTTGTGTGGGTGAAGTGATCGTGTGGTTGTGTGGGTGCTGAAGTGATCGTGTGGTAGTGTGGGTGCCGAAGTGATCGTGTGGTTGTGGGTGAAGTGATCGTGTGGTTGTGTGGGTGCTGAAGTGATCGTGTGGAAGTGTGGGTGCCGAAGTGATCGTGTGGTTGTGGGTGAAGTGATCGTGTGGTTGTGTGGGTGCTGAAGTGATCGTGTGGTAGTGTGGGTGCCGAAGTGATCGTGTGGAAGTGTGGGTGCCGGAGTGATCGTGTGGTAGTGTGGGTGCTGAAGTGATCGTGTGGCAGTGTGGGTACTGGAGTAATCGTGTGGTAGTGTGGGTGCTGAAGTGATCGTGTGGTAGTGTGGGTGATGAAGTGATCGTGTGGTTGTGTGGGTGCTGGAGTGATCGTGTGGTAGGGTGGGTGCCGGAGTGATCGTGTGGTAGTGTGGGTGCCGGAGTGATCGTGTGGTAGTGTGGGTGCCGGAGTGATCGTGTGGGAGTGTGGGTGCTGAAGTGATCGTGTGGTAATGTGGGTGCCGGAGTGATCGTGTGGGAGTGTGGGTGCTGAAGTGATCGTGTGGTAGTGTGGGTGAAGTGATCGTGTGGTTGTGTGGGTGCTGAAGTGATCGTGTGGAAGTGTTAGTGCTGAAGTTATCGTGTGGTAGTGTGGGTGCCGAAGTGATCGTGTGGAAGTGTGGGTGCTGAAGTGATCGTGTGGTAGTGTGGGTGCCGGAGTGATCGTGTGGTAGTGTGGGTGCTGAAGTGATCGTGTGGCAGTGTGGGTGCTGGAGTGATCGTATGGCAGTGTGGGTGCTGAAGTGATCGTGTGGAAGTGTGGGTGATGAAGTGATCGTGTGGTTGTGTGGGTGCTGGAGTGATCGTGTGGAAGTGTGGGTGCTGAAGTGATCGTGTGGTAGTGTGGGTGCCGAAGTGATCGTGTGGAAGTGTGGGTGCTGAAGTGATCGTGTGGTAGTGTGGGTGCCGGAGTGATCGTGTGGTAGTGTGGGTGCTGAAGTGATCGTGTGGTAGTGTGGGTGCTGGAGTGATCGTGTGGTAGTGTGGGTGCCGGAGTGATCGTGTGGTAGTGTGGGTGCTGAAGTGATCGTGTGGAAGTGTGGGTGCTGAAGTGATCGTGTGGTAGTGTGGGTGCCGGAGTGATCGTGTGGTAGTGTGGGTGCTGAAGTGATCGTATGGTAGTGTGGGTGCTGGAGTGATCGTGTGGTAGTGTGGGTGCCGAAGTGATCGTGTGGAAGTGTGGGTGCTGAAGTGATCGTGTGGTAGTGTGGGTGCCGGAGTGATCGTGTGGTAGTGTGGGTGCTGAAGTGATCGTGTGGAAGTGTGGGTGCTGAAGTGATCGTGTGGTAGTGTGGGTGCCGGAGTGATCGTGTGGTAGTGTGGGTGCTGAAGTGATCGTGTGGTAGTGTGGGTGCTGGAGTGATCGTGTGGTAGTGTGGGTGCCGAAGTGATCGTGTGGTAGTGTGGGTGCCGGAGTGATCGTGTGGTAGTGTGGGTGCTGAAGTGATCGTGTGGTAGCGTGGGTGCTGAAGTGATCGTGTGGTAGTGTGGGTGCTCAAGTGATCGTGTGGTAGTGTGGGTGCCGAAGTGATCGTGTGGTAGTGTGGGTGCTGAAGTGATCGTGTGGTAGTGTGGGTGCTGGAGTGATCGTGTGGTAGTGTGGGTGCTGAAGTGATCGTGTGGTAGTGTGGGTGCTGAAGTGATCGTGTGGTAGTGTGGGTACCGGAGTGATCGTGTGGTACTGTGGGTGCTGAAGTGATCGTGTGGTAGTGTGGATGCCGGAGTGATCGTGTGGTAGTGTGCGTGCTGAAGTGATCGTGTGGTAGTGTGGGTGCCGGAGTGATCGTGTAGTAGTGTGGGTGCTGAAGTGATCGTGTGGTAGTGTGGGTGCTGGAGTGATCGTGTGGTAGTGTGGGTGCTGGAGTGGTCGTGTGGTAGTGTGGGTGCTGGAGTGATCGTGTGGTAGTGTGGGTGTTGGAGTGATCGTGTGGTAGTGTGGATGCTGGAGTGATCGTGTGGTAGTGTGGGTGCCGGAGTGATCGTGTAGTAGTGTGGATGCTGAAGTGATCGTGTGGTAGTGTGGGTGCTGGAGTGATCGTGTGGTAGTGTGGATGCTGGAGTGATCGTGTGGTAGTGTGGATAATGAAGTGATCGTGTGGTAGTGTGGGTACTGGAGTGATCGTGTGGTAGTGTGGGTGCAGGAGTGATCGTGTGGTAGTGTGGATACTGAAGTGATCGTGTGGTAGTGTGGGTACTGGAGTGATCGTGTGGTAGTGTGGGTACTGGAGTGATCGTGTGGTAGTGTGGATGCTGGAGTGATCGTGTGGTAGTGTGGATACTGAAGTGATCGTGTGGTAGTGTGGGTACTGGAGTGATCGTGTGGTAGTGTGGGTACTGGAGTGATCGTGTGGTAATGTGGGTACTGGAGTGATCGTGTGGCAGTGTGGGTGCTGGAGTGATCGTGTGGTAGTGTGGGTGCCGGATTGATATGCGAGCTGCTGTTCATTGCCCCTGGTGTGTAATTCAAATTCAAAACTCAAAAATTTATTTCTTTGCGTAGTATTCAATGTGTAGTTCACACGTAGTAAAATATTAAGCACAAAGAAAGCCACTAATATGCATGAGCATTTCGGGCAGACTAATACTAATGCTTACACACTACTTAAAATTAAACACAGGTTATGGAGTGGTGAATTTTAATTATAAATTATTACAAAAGAGGGGTATCAAAATTGTTATAATAAAATTTATAGTAGAGGGATTGAAAAAAAAAAAATATTACACTTAGTACAATTTATAATAGTACAATTTTAAATGCGTATTAATACTTAAATAATTTAGTGTTCTTAAGCTAATTTGGATTTCTTTAGTAGTATCAAACTGGTTCTATGATTTCGGGCAGAGTATAGTGCTGGTGTAAAGTTTGGGAGATGAGGCGATTTTTAATTATAGCCTTAAATTGACTAGGAGACAGGGGACTCTCCGGTTCAGGCAATGAATTCCAGATCTTGGGGACCTTTATATGCACTGGAGACCTTCTTGGCTTTATGTTACATGTGGGTCTGAAATTTAAGGTTGCAGTCAAGGTGAAGACCTAAAAATTTGCCCTTACTGTCTCTTGTAATGGGGGAACCATTGATCATTATGTTAAGTTGGATATTTAATTAAGGCTGTGTTTCCAAACAGCATGTAGTAGGTTTTGTCTATATTGAGAGTAAGTTTGTTGGTCATCATCCACGTAGATATTTTTAGTAGCTCATCATTAACAGTGTCACTAAGCATAGTTGGGTTTGAGTGGGAGAGGAGAAGACGTGAGTAGTGTCATCTGTGAATAGTACTGGTTTAAGGAGATGAGATGCACTGGGGAGATCATCGATGTAAATGAGAAATAGCAGAGGGCCAAGGACACTGCCCTGTGGCACTCCAACGGCTACAGGTTGAGTAGTCAAGGTTACACTGTTTGTGGAAACATGCTGATGTCTGTTGCTAAGATAAGATTTTAGGTATTCAAGGGTTTGTCCTCTGATCTCATAAGGTTCTGGTTTAAGGAGTAAGATATTGTGGTCCACTGTATCGAATGCTTCCCGCAGGTCTATGAAGAGCCCCAGAGGATAGTCATTTTCTCCAAGCGCTGCATATAGCAGTTCGAGCATTTGTAGAATTGCATCATTTGTACTTTTTTTCTGCCTAAACCCAAACTGGCAGGGGTTAAGTATGTTGTGATATATTAGATAGAAGTAAACTAACTTATGTATTATTTTTTTCAAAGATTTTAGATAGTAAGGGCAAGTTTGATATAGGACTATAGTTATTCACTTCAGTTGGATCACCTCCTTTGAGGATCCCCCTTGCTATTTTGTCCTCACTGAGGCCTCAAATGATTCAACATCTACCGAGTACTGGCTGCCAAGGAGTGAACCTCACTCGACCACCACATCAGGGGTTAAAGTTAATGTGTACACGTTCCCTCCACATGATACCTATACCTATGGACACCACGTAAATATGACTCACGGAATCCTGACACGATTGTAAACAAATCACAGAACGAGTGGGGGTCTAACCCATGGCCTGTGAGAGTTGTGCGACTTACCTGCCATGGGTTCTAGCATCGCACATTCCGTAATTTATTAATGAATCTGACTTTATCCCGTCCCTTTCCCCTTTGCTCCCTCACTCTTGTGTGTCAGCTTGACTTGTAAATGGTCCAATTCGGATCGAAGCGTTGTCATAAGCTCTCTCCTGTGTGGGTTGTGTATTTGACTTTCTTTTACCACACCGGGCGTCTCCCACTAGAGTGACTAAAAAACTAACATTTACCAACATTCATTCAATAGAGGACCTTCAAGGCGGTAGGATTATACCCTTTTTTTTTTACCTTTTTCACAGAGGTCATTCATGTTACTAATGTTACTTACCGCGGGTGGAGTCAGTGGTTGATCAGTCAATATGTTGAGACCAGTGCAAGATGTAGTACAGATGCCAGGTTGACGGTAGTAGTAGCAGTAGTAGTTGTAGTTGTTGTGGCTATATAGTAACAATGGCCAGTTGTAGATTCAGGAGTCGTGAGGGTCAAACTGTCAAAAACACTGTTATTTCACTGTACACTGCCTCTGCTCCGTCACTGTTGTCTACCATAGTTCATTTGGTTGATCACTGTGCAGCAGCACCAGTGTTCACATGGGTACACTAGAAGTAGACTCAATTATTACTCTCATTACCTCGTGAAGGCGGTAGATGAATAAGAATAAGAAATTTATTTTGACATGATACATGGTTGTACAGAGTAATATAATAGTTGGGTGTACATGCCAAAAGCCCCTTGGTATGCAGAGCATTTCGGGCAAACAATGTCATGTAGGCTTGTCATGTCATTTAATACTACCAACTCTGTTAATAACACTACCAAACACCGTCATCCAACACTACCAGTCAACCAACACTACCAAAGACTCAACCAACTTCACCACTCATCCAACACTATCAACAGTCAACAAACAATACCCAATGTCACATAACTCTGGGTAACAGGTCATCTTATAAATCTAAATTTAAAGTTATCAACGCCCCTATTAACATACAAGAAATAACTGCGTGTATTTCAACAATTACTATGACGATCACTCAAGGTCCAAACTACAGCACCCAACTGACTGAAACTCTCCACCAGTCATCACAACTCCACAACTGTCTTAATGGAGAAATTGTTCTCCTTTTCGTACGTGCAATGCGTTTCAGGCCAATTGCATCATAATAAAAGTTATAGTATCGACAATAGTATATTGTAACAGTGATGACACATTATTGGTGACCTTAAGTGCACATGTGTCAGATTACGCACATTTTTAAGTTTCATTTTCTGAGTCTACCAACAATTGTACAGTCAAAACAACAACAATGAATGAGAGGGAAATACGAGAGAACGGAGAGTCACATTACACATGCACTCAGCCCCGTGGACGTGGGCAGACTGAAGACAGGTGGCGTGGCTGTGAGCCTGGGTGTGTTGGTGGTGTGTTGGTGGTGTGTTGGTGGTGTACGGTAGTGGTGGTGTGTTGGTGGTGTATGTTAGTGGTGATGTGTTGGTGGTGTACGGTAGTGGTGATGTGTTGGTGGTGTACGTTAGTGGTGGTGTGTTGGTGGTGTACGGAAGTGGTGATGTGTTGGTGGTGTACGGTAGTGGTGGTGTGTTGGTGGTGTACGTTAGTGGTGGTGTGTTGGTGGTGTACGGAAGTGGTGATGTGTTGGTGGTGTACGGTAGTGGTGGTGTGTTGGTGGTGTATGTTAGTGGTGATGTGTTGGTGGTGTACGGTAGTGGTGGTGTGTTGGTGGTGTACGGTAGTGGTGGTGTGTTGGTGGTGTACGGTAGTGGTGGTGTGTTGGTGGTGTACGGAAGTGGTGGTGTGTTGGTGGTGTACGGTAGTGGTGATGTGTTGGTGGTGTACGGTAGTGGTGGTGTGTTGGTGGTGTACGGAAGTGGTGGTGTGTTTGTGGTGTACGGTAGTGGTGGTGTGTTGGTGGTGTACGATAGTGGTGGTGTACGGTAATGGTGGTGTGTTGGTGGTGTACGGTAGTGGTGGTGTGTTGGTGGTGTACGGTAGTGGTTGTGTGTTGGTGGTGTACGGTAGTGGTGGTGTGTTGGTGGTGTACGGTAGTGGTGGTGTGTTGGTGGTGTACGGTAGTGGTGGTGTGGTGGTGGTGTACGGTAGTGGTTGTGTGTTGGTGGTGTACGGTAGTGGTGGTGTGTTGGTGGTGTACGGTAGTGGTGGTGTGTTGGGGTGGTGTACGATAGTGGTGGTGGTGTGCAGTGTTGCGATGGTGGTGGTGTGCAGGGTTGTGATGGTGGTTTGCAGGGTTGTGGTGGTGGTGGTGTGCAGGGTTGTGATGGTGGTGTGCAGGGTTGTGATGGTGGTGTGCAGGGTTGTGATGGTGGTGTGCAGGGTTGTGATGGTGGTGGTGTGCAGGGTTGTGATGGTGGTGTGCAGGGTTGTGGTGGTGTGCAGGGTTGTGGTGGTGTGCAGGGTTGGTGGTGGCAGGGTTGTGGTGGTGTGCAGGGTTGTGGTGGTGTGCAGGGTTGTGGTGGTGTGCAGGGTTGTGGTGGTGTGCAGGGTTGTGGTGGTGTGCAGGGTTGTGGTGGTGTGCAGGGTTGTGGTGGTGTGCAGGGTTGTGGTGGTGTGCAGGGTTGTGGTGCTGTGCAGGGTTGTGGTGGTGTACAGGGTTGTGATGGTTGCAGGGTTGATGCAACTGTGCAGGGGGGGGGTCCCCTGCGAGTCAGATCATGGTGGGGAGGGGCACTGGCACCCTGGCTAGCTGCAAGATTAAGATTTCACTGTTCCAAGATACTTGTATTGCGTGACATTCATCAACATGTACGGGGGGGAGGGGGTCACCCTGCACTCAACAACACTGGGGGAGTGGGCACCCTGGCACCCTGCACTCAACAACACGCACCTGCCCAACATCTCACAGAATTTCACTGTTCCACACTGATAACATCCACTCAAAAACAACTACCTTTGCGTGTGTGTTAATGTAATATGCTCGTGTTGGAAATGATTGAAGCTAGTCAATTATAACAGTGGGTTTTAGAGATGACCTTGCCCCCCTGGCATCAACACTGCCACTCCTCCCACTGATGCTTATCACAATTTCTCACCCACTGCTAAGTGAAAATTATTATTATTATTATTATTTTATTACTATATTATTAGTTATATAATTATTATTATTATTTCTGTACAAACATTGTCATGTATAAATACATTTCCTGATGAATTTGTGGCAATCATATTTAGTCCAAGGTAGGAGAAGACAACTCCAATTCACTGGCTCATTATCTCTTGCTCAAATATCAGTAAAATTACCGACCATATGTTACCTAAAAAGGATACAACGGCACATTAATGACACATTGGTCACGGGAACGTTTCACTCACCAGGTTTATAAAGCTCCTAGAGATCGAAATGTAGCCGTAATGCATCGCCAATTTATCTTGTGTTCTTTTACCCACCATCATCAAGGCATACTTGAAAGGACCCCAATGCAAACATATCACTTTGGCTGGCTATTTTGGGTTATCCTAGGTAATTTACATATGTTAAACTATATATGATAAATTGTACTTATGTGTATCTGTGCCTAAACAAACTTACTTAAAGGGTGAAAAGGATAAATGTCATTCGTGTTAAGATTCAGAGAAATGTGTGGTCAGAGGCGGCCAGCATCCGGTGTAAGGAGGTGAAGGTCTGAAGTAAATGTATCTTTAGGAATGTTAGGTCATTTCTTCACCTTCCTGGCACTGAGGAATGCCACGAAGGTGATGTATCTAAGCCTGCAGACCTCCCAGGAATTGAGGGATGTTAGGGCTCTTATGTATCTACTCTTCCTTCACCATATTAACAATTTGTTGGTATATTTTGGCCTGATGAAGTTAAGAAGCAAAAGCATCTAGTAGCACAGTGACTCACATTAATGTTCAAAACAATTATAAACATTTAATGAACATTCTTAGTTTTTCAGTTGCCAATTAAGTGTAAGCCTTGATGATGTAATATTAGCTAGAGCCCTTTTTTAAGTCATGCCAAGCTCAAAATATAGGCTTCAGTGGCTGAATTATTATCTTGACTTGTTTGTTGTGAAGCAGAGGTGTTGTTGGGGAGGTTGATGATGGTGCGTCTAGCAGTGAATATACCCTGCTAGGACATCTGCAGGGACTTGTAGTTGACGGGATATTAATAAGCAAGACGACATGTCTTACACAAGCTTAACATCACCACTCTTTAGCAGTTTGTGAGATGTAGATGCAGAAAATCCTTGATAAAATATGTGATGGGGACCAGCAGTCCAAAAGTGTGTATGCGTGGAGGCAGCAGCAGCAGTCACACACCTGCTCAACACATACCTCTCAAACTAATCTTTAACCATACGATCACAAGTAATTGACATTATCAAGTATAGTTTATCTAATAAATGAACGGTATTCACTGGTACAGAGCGGCAGAACGCTATCTCGCCGAGAAAGAACGAATTATGGTGGAGAAGCAGTCGACACAAGGGTAGACCCCAGCCAGCCACCTGTGTCTCCATGGTAACGTGTACCACCTCACTGCTTCACATGCTTCTGACGTACTTATCTTCCCTTAAATAAAGCAAGTAAGTTTTTATTTAGGCTTTGGTTACATACAATGTTTTTTTTTTTATACGTTGGTCTTAAGGCCGCACATGTTATGGTCACAAAAAAGGTACAATATTTATATTTAACCTAAGATAACCAAAGTCAGACACTGACTTATTTCCTCGGTATCTTTATTTGAAAGACGTCTCGCTCACCACGAACATTATCAGTCTAATACATACGTACTTGAAAGAGGGGACTTGTGCATGAGGAGCCACAGACTTCCACTTCACACTCACTTATAAAAGTCAATTTTCTCATGTTTCTGTATTCGACTGATAAATCCCCTGGTGGGCGAAACGTGCCTTGGACAAATAGACACAGATGTCTTATTCAGGTTATTACAAATGTCTTATTCAGGTTAGTTAACCGGCCTTAAAACCTATGGACCACTAAAAGAGTCATTAAGGCTGCATGTACCACCAGTCAAGAATACTACTTCAATACCCTAAAATAAGGATTAAAGTAAACTTAGTGTATATATACTGAGACATACACCTTTCAGTATATATAACTGTTCTCTTATTCACCATCCTGTCAATACTAACAGTGTATTCACGTGACTTCATCAATTTCCTGGTGGGTCACGTTGGTTACTTCTGATGCTACGAGAACTTAAAAGCCTTCACAAATTATTTTGGATAATTTGCATTTCATTCTTTTCAACAACAAAAACAATATGGTCTATACATGTGGTAAATTTCATAACAAAGGTTATTTTTTATTTAGATTTGCCGTTAAATAAAGGCAAGAAACTTACCTCTGTAAGGACCAGGAATTTATACCTCTGTAAGGACCAGGAATTTATTATTGTTGTTGTGTGTAACCTAACATGTACACGCTACTTGTAAGTTTATTTAGGTAAGTCAGGTACTGACTTTACGTACCTGTCCAGTACCTGCTTGAAGACAGCCAGGGGTCTATTGGTAATCCCCCTTATGTAAGCTGGGAGGCAGTTGAGCAGTCTTGGGCCCCTGACACTTATTGTGTTGTCTCTTAACGTACTAGTGGCACCCCTGCATTTCATAGGGAGGATGTTGCATCGTCTGCCGAGTTTTGCTTTCATAGGCAGTGATTTTCGTGTGGAAGTTTGGTACTAATCCCTCTAGGATTTTCCAAGTGTATATAATAATGTATCTCTCCCGCCTGCGTTCCAGGGAGTACAGGCTCAGGAACTTCAAGCGTTCCCAGTAATTGAGGTGGTTTATCACAGTTATGTGTGCCGTGAAGATTTTCTGCACATTTTCAAGGTCAGCAATTTCACCTGCCTTGAAAGATGCAGTTAGTGAGCAGCAATATTCCAGCCTAGATAGAACAAGCGACCTGAAGAGTGTCATCATGGGCTTGGCATCCCTGGTTTTGAAGGTTCTCATTATCCATCCTGTCATTTTTCTAGCAGATGCGATTGATACAATGTTGTAGTCTTTAAAATGGACCCCAATGGAAATAAGTCACTCTGTCTGACTTTTTGGGTTATCCTAGGTTTTCTACACATATGCTGTTATGTATGATAATCAATGTAACTGTATTTGTGTTAACCTGAATAACTTACTTACTAAAAGTGAGATTCTCAGACATTATCACTCCCAGGTCTTTTACATTAGTTTTTCGCTCTATTGTGTGGTTGGAATTTATTTTATACTCCGATATAGTTTTAATTTCCTCACGTTTTCCATATCGGAGTAAATGAAATTTCTCATCATTGAACTTCACATTGTTTTCTGAGGCTCATGTAAAGATTTGGTTGGTGTCCGCCTGAGTCTTGGGTGTCTTCAATGGAGGACACTGTCATGCAAATTCGGGTGTCATCTGCAAAGGAAGACATAATGCTGTGGCTTACATCCCTGTCTATGTCAGATATGAGGATGAGGAACAGGATGGGTGGGACCCCAATACTTTATTGAGACATGGTACAATGATACATGGTAGACAAGAAATATAGTTATTAATGAGATGTACATGCCATGTACAGGCTCTCTACACATATGCTGCTATGTATGATAATCTATGTAAATGTATTTGTGTATACCTGAATAAACTTACTTACTTACTGTACCTTGTGGAACAGAGCTTTTCACAGTAGCCGTATAAGTTGTATCCTGTACTTGTAAAAATAATAATAATAATAATAATAATAATAATAATAATTATTATTATTATAATAATAATAATAATAATAATAATAATAATAATAATAATAATAATTATTATTATTATTATTATTATTATATTTAAACGTCATGTTAAAACACTGTGCCTCTGACGTAATTATATATTTATTGTGCTCTGATTGGTGGAGAAGCGAATGACGTCAGTTTGTTTTGATTGTTGCAATTAGAGGAGATGGGTATGACGTAAGTTAGACGTGTAGTGTGATTGGTGAAAGGGGGGTAATGACGTGAGTTGTTTCCTGTGTTGTGATTGGTTGTTAGCAGGGTGGGGGGAATGGAGGTAAACAAGGATCAGCTGAGGCAGGTGAAGCACCATGCTTGCTGCTTCTCTTAAGTTGACCACTTCTCTGGTAAGTATACATCGCTGTATGACCCTAGTGGGTTTAGCGCTTCTTTTTATTATTATAATAATAATAATATGGTAAGTATTAGTCGTCATAGCACAGATATACACCAAGTGGTGTGTATGTATATAAGTAAGTTTATTCAGGTATACACAAATACATTTACATAGATTATCATACGTTGCAGCATATGTGTAGAGAACCTAGGATAACCCAAAAAAGTCAGACAGTGACTTATACGCTGTATTATCGTGTGTTTGTAGTAATCAAGGACCAAAACGTCTTCAATAAAGGTATCCTAAGTGAATGCTTTCGTGTTCATTTCCTATAAGTTAAGATTTTGTTTGGATTTTTAACCTGGGGAGGGTTTGCCACCCAAGATAACCCAGGATAGGGAGGGCTAGTCACCCAGGGTAGGGAGGGTTAGCCACCAAGGATAACCCAGGGTAGGGAGGGTTAGCCATCCAGGATAACCCAGGGTAGGGAGGGTTAGCCAGGTGAGGTCACCCAGGGTAGGGAGGGAGGGTTAGTCACCCAGGGTGGAGGTTAGTCACCCAGGTAGGAGGGGTTAGTCACCCAGGGAGGGAGAGGTTAGTCACCAGGGAGGGAGGGAGGGTTAGTCACCCAGGGTAGGGAGGGAAGGTTAGCCACCCAGGATAACCCAGGGTAGGGAGGGTTAGTCACCCAGGATAGGGAGGGCTAGTCACCCAGGGTAGGGAGGGTTAGTCACCCTGGATAACCCAGGGTAGGGAGGGCTAGTCACCCAGGGTAGGGAGGGTTAGCCACCCAGGATAACCCAGGGTAGGGAGGGCTAGTCACCCAGGGTAGGGAGGGTTAGCCACCCAGGATAACCCAGAGTACGAGGGTTAGCCACCCAGGATAACCCAGTGTAGGGAGGGTTAGCCACCCAGGATAACCCAGTGTAGGGAGGGTTAGCCACCCAGGATAACCCAGTGTAGGGAGGGTTAGCCACCCAGGATAACCCAGTGTAGGGAGGGTTAGCCAAGCAGGATAACCCAGTATAGGGAGGGTTAGCCACCTAGGATAACCTAAGAAATTCAGTGCTTCATCAGGGACTGTCTTGTTTTATTTCCATTGTGGTTCTTCAGTCCTGTTCCCCAGAATGCCACCCACACCAGTCGGCTAACACCCAGGTACCTATTTGCTAGGTGAAAAGGGACAGCAGGTGTAAGATAAGATTTTTTTCGGATTTTTAGTCCTGGAGGGTTAGCCACTCAGGATAACCCAAGAAAGGCAGTGTGTCATCGAGGGACTGTCTGTCTTATTTCCATTGGGGTCCTCAAGAATTAGACCCACACCAGTCGACTAACACCCAGGTACCTACTTACTTGCTAAGTAGTTGTCTAAGGTGACCAACACCTAGGTACTTACTACTAGGTGAACAGGGACAGCAAATGTAAGGAAACATGCCTGTTTCCACCAGTGCCAGGGATCAAACCACGGACACTTAGCATGTGAGCTGAGCGTTCTCTGTGCTGCAGTGGCTGTGAGGGCAGTGAGGAGGAAGCCTCCAGCCTCCTCGCTGCAGCATTCAAAACCCATACTTCACACCTATACAATAAATAGTGTTGGTACTACTATATTCTGATATATTCCCGTTTTGCTTCTATGGATAAAGTTGTCTCCACAGATGCCTCAGTGCACCACCACCAGTTTTTTCTTTGTCAGTTCTATGGTTCACCTAATTTCTCATAGAACCATCCACTGACTGATCCACTCCCAAATATCTGAACACATTTACTTCCTCCATACTTCTTCCCTCCAGTCTCTCATTGCCTATATTTGTTTTATACTTTCATCACCTTGTTCTTTCTTATGTTTACTTTTAATTTCCCTTTTTTTTTAATACCCTCCTAAATTCATTTACCAACCTTTGGAACTTCTCTTCTGAACCTCCCAAAAGAACCATGTAATTGGCAAATAGCAACTGTGACAACTCCCACTCTATTCCAGATTCACTATCTTTCAGTCCCACATCTCTCCCTATCACCCCCTATTTTTATAACCCCAACTAATAAAAGTAGGCCCTGTTCAAGGCCTACTTTTACTGAAAAATGATCTCCCTCTCTTATACATACCTTAATCTGCACCTCACTATCCATATAAAAGCTCTTTACTGCTTTAAGTAACCTACTATCTGTTCTATATATTTGCAACATCTGCCATATTACTCCCCTATCTGCCTTATCATATACCATTTCTAAATCCATAAATGCAATGAAAAATTGCTTACCTTTATCTAAGTATTGTTCACTTATGTGTTTCACTGTGAACACTTGGTCTACATATCCTTTACTTTTCCTAAAATTTCTTTGTTCCTCTGCAATCCTCAACAGGCTTATTCCCATATAATTCTTCTTGCAGATTGGGAGTCCAAAATGGGGCTTCAAGTGGTTCTCACAAGTGTCTGCGCCATATTCTCTTCTTCTGGTCTCCCAGGAAAATGGAGTTCGTCGCATTACATTGGCTGATCCCAAAACAAGGTGCAGTATGGATGATATAATGATCCCCTGTTTATTTATTAACAAGTAAATGTAACGAAAACTGTGTTTTTAATAACAGGCAATTATATAAGCATTGGTTTTTGTCATGTTTTTGAGAATTAGACATAGTATAATAAAACTACATTATCTATAATTGTTTTAGTGTATGCAGTACTATACCATATCAATACAATAAGTGATTAGCATGGCAGGGTAGACTCCTGAAACTAGTCACAGGTATGTCACAGGGTCCTACTAGGTTTTTTCTCTAGGTAGTGACCCACAACAATTAACTACAGTAATTCCTATGTATTGTACTTATTTACTACTAGGTGAATAGGAAAAAGCAGGTGCAAGGAGACTTACCCATATGTCTTGTCTTTCTTTCTTCTTCTTCAACACGTCGGCCGTTTCCCACCGAAGCGGGGTGGCCCAAAATGAAAAACGAAAGTTTTCCCTTTTACATTTAGTAATATATACAGGAGAAGGGGTTACTAGCCCCTTGCTCCCGGCATTTTAGTCGCCTCTTACGACACGCATGGCTTACGGAGGAAGAATTCTGTTCCACTTCGCCATGGAGAATATGTCTTGTCATGCCCAGGAAATACAGTGGTACCTCGGTATATGTCCTTAATCCGTTCCAGGACCTTGGACTTATACCAAACAGGGCATATACCAAACGAATTTTCCCATAAGAAATTGTATAGGCAAAACGATTAATCCGTTCCCATGAAAAAAAAAATCCTATTTTTATTGGCATATGTATTATACATTGATGGAGTTGTATAAAATAATTTATTCTGCTTAATACTAAAATATGTAATTTAAACACTGCTTAATACTAAAATACATACATAAATACAAAAGAATTAGATGAAATAAATGCAAATTTAACCTCACTTTACTTTGCTGAAAAGAGTCGAGTGCCTACTAGGATAGTGCTGAGAAGGAGGAGGAAAATGTTATTGTTTGGAAGAGTCCCCTTCTCTTTTCTGTCTCTTTCCTATTTGGACCTGGTTGAAGCTCACAGGTTTGACTTTACTAAAAATCTGTCCAAAGAACTTTGCTTCTGCCTTCTCCTCAGGATGTTTCGGAAATGTGACATTGTCTGGTCATTCCAAACAATGCTATTACGGCTTGTTTGGGCTTTGATGGGGTGGTACTTCTCTGCAAAGTTTTTGATGTCCATCCATTTGGCAAAGATTTCCTTGATTAATGAAGTAGGGGCTTCCTCTATCTCCTCTTCCAAGCCTGAAGAGACTGCATCCATCATAGTCTTGTGCTCCTCCTTCTCAAGTTCCTGCAGCTCCTCAGTGGTCAGCTCTTTCCTGTGCCTCTCCACTAACTCCTCCACATCACCATCATTCACATCCAGACCCATGGACCTGCCCAGAGAGACAATATCCTCCACTATAGACACAGCCTCAAAACCCTCAAAGTCCCTTTCAGCCACTGCTTCTGGCCACAGATTCCTCCAAGCAGAGTTCATTGTTCTGTATGAAACTTCCTGCCAGGCTTTGTCAATGAGAGTTATGCAATGGGTGATAGTAAAGTGATCTTTCCAAAACTCTCTCAGGGTTAACTTTGTGTTAGAGGTCGCTTCAAAACACCTCCGGAATAGTGCTTTAGTGTAGAGTTTCTTGAAATTACTGATGACCTGCTGATCCATGGGCTGAATGAGAGGAGTCGTGTTAGGGTAGCTCGCGGTGTCACAACTCATTTTGACCCATACAAGTTCTAGCACGCGAGTCATATTCCAAACAAAGGTCGTATACCAAGCAAAAATTTTCGCGTCCAAACAGGACGTATACCAAGTTGGACTTATTCCAAAGTGGACGTGTACCGAGGTACTACTGTATCAGGATAGCTTTCATAGTTGTCATTTTTTTTAAATTTTGTTTTCCTCATTTATGTTTATCAATATGGATCGCATGTGTAACAAGCCTCATTTGTTTATGCAAGTTTACAATTTGACTTATCTCAGTTTCGTTTCTATCAGATAGGCACTCTTCTTTTCTTTGAAAATATCACTTCTATTATTATATATAATTATTATTATTATTGTATTCAAGGGAACATGCTAAACCAGTAGGAGTCCTACAATACCTGGGTTATGGGAGATGATCAAATTTGATCTGAGGAAGAGGAAGGTAGCTCTAAATTCTTGGATGAAGAAATGTTCACGAGCATCAAGGCACCTACCTAGAAGGGTCTACTTTTACAAAATATAAAAAATAAAGGCAGGTTTTAGGTACCATTACTGTAATATATAGTTTTTGCACAAATCATTTAAATATAGGACTTGCTTCATGCATAAACAAGATAAAGAATTAATATTCCAAAAGCATTGTTAGTAAACTCTACATTTATGGAAGCCACGAATAGAGTTTACTGTATAGTACTGTAGAGATTTTCTCCCTATATAAGTAAACTTTTGAAAATACAAAGTACTTTTTCAACATTTATTCTCCTTATGCAGAAATTCACTCTCTCTCCAAATGCTGAAGGAGTTGCAAACTGCAATAACTCCCAAAGATCCTTCTTTGCGATGTATTGTACTTGGAGCACAGGGCAAAGTCTTCTCAGCTGGGCATAATCTCAAGGAACTGGTTAGTCTTCTCAGCTTGTTTTAATCTCAAGGAACCAACTAGTCTTAATACAGTGGTACCTCGACTTACGATATTAATCCGTCAGAGAGGGCATATCTTAAGGCGAAACAATCGTTACTCGAATCAATTTTCCCCATAAGAAATAATGGAAATAAATTTAATCCGTCCAAGACTTCCAAAAGTAGTTAAATAAAATATTTTTTAGAACTTTTTGACATTAAATAATAAAGAATTTAATAAAGAATACCTAAATACACATGTAAATATTAAACAATAACATGTCACTTACATTTATTGAAGAGTTGTTGATGTGTGGAGGACGGGAGGAGGGGAGAAGGTGGAGTAGTATGCTAGTGTTTGGAAGGGAATCCTTCCATTAACACTGCAGGTACCAAGTTCTTTTCTGGGGTTACTGGCCTTTTTCTTTGAATGCTACACTCCCTGCATGAATGCTACACTCCCTGCATGAATGCTACACTCCCTGCATGAATGCTACACTCCCTGCATGAATGCTACACTCCCTGCATGAATGCTACACTCCCTGCATGAATGCTACACTCCCTGCATGAATGCTACACTCCCTGCATGAATGCTACACTCCCTGCATGAATGCTACACTCCCTGCATGCCTACTACACTCCCTGCATCCTTGCTACACTCCCTGCATCCCTGCTACACTCCCTGCATCCCTGCTACACTCCCTGCATCTTTGCTACACTCCCTGCATGAATGCTACACTCCCTGCATGCCTACTACACTCCCTGCATCCTTGCTACACTCCCTGCATCCTTGCTACACTCCTGCATCCTTGCTACCTCCCTGCATCCTGCTACACTCCCTGCATCCTTGCTACACTCCCTGCATCCTTGCTACACTCCCTGCATCCCTGCTACACTCCCTGCATCCTTGCTACACTCCCTGCATCCCTGCTACACTCCCTGCATGCCTGCTACACTCCCTGCATGCCTGCTACACTCCCTGCATCCCTGCTACACTCTCTGCATCTTTGCTACACTCCCTGCATGCCTGTACACTCCCTGCATGCCTGCTACACTCCCTGCATCTTTGCTACACTCCCTGCATGAATGCTACACTCCCTGCATGCCTACTACACTCCCTGCATCCTTGCTACACTCCCTGCATCCTTGCTACACTCCCTGCATCCTTGCTACACTCCCTGCATCCCTGCTACACTCTCTGCATCTTTGCTACACTCCCTGCATGCCTGCTACACTCCCTGCATGCCTGCTACACTCTCTGCATCTTTGCTACACTCCCTGCATGCCTGCTACACTCCCTGCATCCCTGCTACACTCCCTGCATCTTTGCTACACTCCCTGCATGAATGCTACACTCCCTGCATGCCTACTACACTCCCTGCATCCTTGCTACACTCCCTGCATCCTTGCTACACTCCCTGCATCCTTGCTACACTCCCTGCATCCCTGCTACACTCCCTGCATCCTTGCTACACTCCCTGCATCCCTGCTACACTCCCTGCATCCTTGCTACACTCCCTGCATCCTTGCTACACTCCCTGCATGCCTGCTACACTCCCTGCATGCCTGCTACACTCCCTGCATCCCTGCTACACTCTCTGCATCTTTGCTACACTCCCTGCATGCCTGCTACACTCCCTGCATGCCTGCTACACTCCCTGCATAAATGCTACACTCCCTGCATAAATGCTACACTCCCTGCATAAATGCTTCACTCCCTGCACATTCTTTACCACAGGCTTAGCACTAGGAGCTTTCCTTGGACCCATGGTAGCTTATTTAGCAGTTGCAAGCACTAAAAACAGTGGAATAATGACAATATACTGGTATGAATGCGTGGGTGTGGGTGGGTGGTCGCTCTCGCTTGTAAACAATAGCACTGACGCTCCCTGGAGTGCGCGCTCAGCTGGGCGCCAAGCGGACACGTCCGGTACGAATGTCGTTAGACGAAGCAAACATCGTAAGTCGCATTCAAATTTCTTAAATTATAAATATCGGTTATCGAAAATAACGTAAGATGATAACATCGTAAGTCGAGGTACCACTGTAGTTAGTCATAATCTCGAGAAACTAGTTAGTCTTAAGAGCAGTCATAATCTATGGAAAAAATCTGTATTTCCAGGTTGGACTAAGTGTATATAGATGTACATGCACTGTATGTATTTAGGTTAAGGAGTTATTAAGGCTAGGATTAGGGATAATGAAATTCATTTATAGTACAGTGGACCCTCGCTATTCGAACACTCCAAAACTCACCCTCATTCCAGAATGTTGTTCAAGTGCTGTTACCAAATGAATTTATTCCCATAAGGAATGATGTAAATTAGACTAGTCCATTTCAGACCCCCAAAAATACACTTATAAAAGCACTTACAATAATAAACTTACATAAAAGGGTGAGTTTTGGAGTGTTCGAATAGCGAGGGTCCACTGTATTTAAATGCATTCATAGTATTTACACCTGTATCAAAATGGGTGGATGAGAAATGTTCCTTCTATATTGGGCCCTTCTAACTTGTCAGTTTTAAAAATGGCAAATGAATTAGTACAACTCCTGTTCTTGGTACTATACTTAATTGTCAATGTACAGTGAACCCCCGGATTACGTCATTTTTTCGTTCAAGAATGCTGTTCAAGTGCCATTACCGAACGAATTTATTCCCATAAAGAATAATGTAAATTAGATTAGTCCTTTTAGACCCCCAAAAATACACTTACAAAAGCACTTACAAAAATGTGTTAATGTTGCAGTTTTATAACTGTAGTGTGAAGCACCCCTCTGGCAAGACAGTGATGGAGTGAATGATGATGAAAGCTTTTCTTTTTCAGGCCACCCTGCCTTGTTGGGAATCGGCCGATGTGTTAATAAAAAAAAAAATAAAAGGGCGAGTTTGGAGACTATCGTAAACCGGGGGTCCACTGTACAGTGGACCCCCGGCTAACGAACAAAATTCATTCCAGAAGCCTGCTCAAGTGCCATTACCGAACGAATTTACTTCCTTAAGAAATAATGTCACGTAGGTTAGTCTAATTCAGACCCCCAAAAATACACTTCCACAAGCACTTGCAATATTATACTGTACTTACATAATTGTACGATTTCTGGGGTGTTCGTTAGCCGGGGGTCCACTGTACGTACTAAGTAGCTGTGGTATGAGGAGAAAAAAATGTGACTTTTTACCAGTATGCTTATTACATATTGTAAGGTTTTCTTGTTAAGTTCTTAGCATTAATGACTGTTGTTGATTCACACCGCTGAATAACCCATATGGGGTTAGTGCCTGTCTTTGTGAATATAATTAGTATGTTATAGTGTAATTATGTTCTTACTTCATTAGCTTCAATATTACAAAATTAGTGAGAAAGTTAAGCATGTACACTATACATATAAGGTTTAGAGTTGTAAAGGAAGTACAGTGGACCCCCGGTTTTCGTGATTTTTTCGTTCCAGAATGCTGTTCAAGTGCCATTACCAAACAAATTTATTCCCATAAGGATTAATGTAAAGTAGACTAGTCCTTTTAGACCCCCAAAAATACACTTACAAAAGCATTTAAAAAAATACACTTATATAAAAGGGCGAGTTTGGAGCAGGACGAACACCGGGGGTCCACTGTATAGAATACGTAATAATAATAATAATAATAATAATAATAATAATAATTTTTATTTAGAAATATACCAAAAGGTGGAATGGCTATATGGAAGGGAGAATAAAATGTAAAGCTGTACAGAAGTGAGGTAGAAAGTGTTTTATTGATAACCTGTTATATAATGTTTTCATTTTATTCATCTTATTTATATTTCTCACCAATGTTTTTTTTTTCAGAGAAACAATTACAAGAATGAAAGTCGTACAGAATTACAGTAGTACAGTGGACCTCCGAGTAACGAAAAAACTTCATTCCAGAAGCCTGCTCAAGTGCCATTTCCGAACGAATTTACTCCCTTAAGGAATAATGTCACGTAGGCTAGTCTATTTCAGACCCCCAAAAACACACTTCCACAAGCACTTACAATATTATACTTACATAATTGTACGATTTCCGGGGTGTTCGTTACTCGGGGGTCCACTGTACATGATTACTACTATATTTTATTTGTATATTTATACAGTGGACCCTCAGATATCGGTCGTTCTGGGTATCGGCCAATTTGGATTTCGGTCGCTTTTTTGGCCGAAATTCTATTCTGGATTTCGGCCATCAACTCGGAAATCGGCCGTATTGGACGCGTCCGCCCACCAATCCGCCACATTCGTGAGTCAGTCTGGCTGTCTCTCAGTGAGTGAACAAGACTCCGCACATTGATCCAAACATTTGGTTATAATCCATTGTTTTTTGTGGTTGTTGATTGAGTGCAACTGCAAAATAAGCCACCATGGGCCCAAAGAAAGTTCCTAGTGCCAGCCCTTTGGTAAAGAGAGAAACACGATAGAATTCAAGAAAGAGAGTGAGTGGCGAGGATGTGGAAAAGTTGATGGAGGACGACAGGGAATAGCTAACCACTGAAAAGCTGCAAGACCTTCATCTGCAACAGCAAACAGACGACAGCTGAGGAAATTGGTTCAGGGTAGGAGGAAGAGAGAGGGAAGGATGTGCCTTCTTCAGCGATTAAGGACATTTGTGCAAAGTGGAGGGAGGTGCAAAGTTTTGTGGAGAAATACCACCTTGACCAAGCTGAAACAAGCCATATCTGCAACATGTTCAGTGACAAAACCTTGTCCCACTTCAGGCAAATCTTAAAGAGACGCCAGAAACAGAGCTCTCTGGACAGCTTTTTTGTGTGACAGGGTTCCAGTGACTCTCAAGCTGGTCCTAGTGCCAGTAAAAGACAAAGAAGGGAAGTAACCCTAGGGAGGGCTTTAATACCTAAAAGTGCTTATGGAGGGGGATTCCCCTTCCAAACAGTAATCAGTCCTCCCTCTCTCCCCCTCCCTGTCTTCCATACACCAACAAGAGTCTTCAATAAAGGTATGTAATAGTGATTTAAATGTTCATTTATCCATTTCATTAGTCATTTTATTTAGTTCTCATTGTTTTGTGTATGTAAAACTATAGTTAATCTTTAAAAAAATTATTTTTTGTTAATATTTTTGGGTGACCCAAAAAGAAAGAAAAAATCCCCAAAAAGAAAATACTTTCATCATCATTCAACACTTTCACCTCACTCATACATAATCACTGTCTTTGCAGAGGCGCTCAGATACGACAGCTGAGAATAAGTCCCTCCCAACTGTCACTATCCCAGACCCCTCCTTTAACCCTGGGGTTATTGACGTACTAGTACGCCTAAATTCTAGCGCCCTCAAATCAAGCAGAAACAGGCTGTTAGGCCTAGATGTGATAGAATGGGTCTGTGCAGTCAGTGTGCACAGTATAAAAAAATTCCTGCACCACACAGTGCATAATGAGGAAAAAAAACTGACCGTGTTTTTTTTTTAAAACAGCGACTTTGCAGTCTATTTTCGTATGGTATTTATGCTTGTATTCTCGTTTTCTTAGTCTCATTTTATAGAATAGATGATATATTACAGAAACAGAGATAATTTTGACTGGTTTCACGATGACAAGTACCTTAAAACTGAGCGCAAAGTAGCGAAAATGTTCGATTTTGGCCGATGTTCAAGAGTAAACAAATCACACCATGCGTCCAATACACATCAACTGGAGAGTCTAATATTCTTACATAAGTGCGCTGATATTATTTATACCATTTTTACAATGATGCAGTTGTATACATAACAGTCAATCTTCTATTTTTTGTGAGAATAAAAATTCAAAATGGAAAGCAAAAGTAATGTAAGAGGGGCCTGTACACGTGACTAATGAACAGAAAAGATGTTATTTTAGTGCCAGGAATGTCTGCCTTGTTTATTATGGACCCTATTTTGAAATTGGCATAGTTTGAAATTTGTGGGAAATTGGCCAAATTGCCATTTTCTGACCACTATTTTGGGTAGTTGAAATTGGTAAATAGGCGGTTTCTTGTACTCAATTGATAGAAGAAATGGAGTTCTAGCGAAATAGCTATAATTTTAGTAGACTGAAACATCGGAATTTGCCGAAAATAGGGCTCAAAGTGGGCGAAATCGCCGATGCATAAATGTCATGGATACCGCTAACTTTGTGAAAGCATAATTCCGTTAGTTTTCGATCAAATTTCATAATTTTTGTGGCGTTATGATCGGAAAAATATTCTCTATCATTTCATAAGAAAATTTTTTTTATTTTTTTTTTTGAAATTCGTGGACCCCCAAAAGGTTAAAGTGCAGGCATTGTATTTACATTAATTCTTATGGGAAATATTATTTCGGTTTTCGGCCTTTTCGGATTTAGGCCGACCTTCTGGAACAGATTATGGCCTATAACCTAGGGTCCACTGTATGTTTAAGTTTAAAAGTTAAATTGACTAAAAAAAAATGTAAAGGAAAATTATTTTTGCATAAATACAGGCAGGCCTCGGTTTACAGTGATTTGCTACAGCGGTTTTTCAATTATACCCATTCTTCATTTATTCAGACTAAGCTTAAAAAATGCATCATTTTTTAAGCTTAGCTATATTGCTCACTTAATATATGATAGTGTAAACATGTTATCATGCTTTTATATGAATTTGAAAGTGAAAAAAGGCTATGATTCACTTTACAGCAATTTTCACTTCATAGCAGTAGCCCAGAACCTAACCTGCTGTATAAGTGGGGCCCTCCTGTATTTGTTTTTCGCCTAGACAAGGATAGTTTGCTTTTTGAGAATTTTCCAGCATCCTGTGATGAAACTTAACATTCATGTAGAGATCAATAATGACCCCAGTTAGAAAAAATAACCTCACCTTTTGTAATTTTAGTGTTTCTAAATAACAGAATTATTATACTTTTCAGACACTGAAGGAAGGACGTAACTACCACCAGAAAGTTTTTGATGCTTGCTCGGAACTTATGCTAGCACTGCGAGATCTGCCAGTTCCTGTTGTTGCTACAGTGAATGGTATTGCTGCTGCTGCTGGATGCCAGCTGGTTGCCTCTTGTGATGTTGTTCTTGCTACACAAAATTCTTCCTTTTCAACACCAGGGTAATATACTCACCATTCCTTGTGTGACTTGATTATTACAAGGTTAATATAATCATCTATGCTAATATATTCTTGCTACAAAAAAATTCTTCCCTTTCAACACCAGGGTAATATACTTACCATTCCTCGTGTGACTTTTGATTATTACAAGACTAATACAGTGGACCCTCGCTATTCGAACACTCCAAAACTCACCCTTTTATGTAAGTTTATTATTGTAAGTGCTTTTACAAGTGTATTTTTGGTGTCTGAAATGGACTAAACTAATTTACATCATTCCTTATGGGAATAAATTCGTTTGGTAACAGCACTTGAACAGCATTCTGGAATGATGGTGAGTTTTGGAGTGTTCGAATAGCGAGGGTCCACTGTATATTCATCTAGAAATGCCTATGTACATGTAATATTTTAAGCAATAATTAAGTAAAAATATTCAGTTTAAACATGTATACAATATGGCCCCGCTTTATGGCGTTTCACCTTACGGCGTTCCGCTAATATAGCGATTTCAAATTATGACCAAAACTTTCTATACAATGAGCGGTCTTTCAAATACAGTGGACCCCCGAGTTTCGTAAAAACTTCACTCCTGAAGTCTGCTCAAGTGCCATTACCGAACGAATTTACTCCCTTAAGGAAAAATTTCACGTAGGTTAGTCTATTTCAGACCCCCAAAAATACACTTCCACAAGAACTTACAAAATTATACTTACATAATTGCACGATTTCCGGGGTATTCGTTAACCGAGGGTCCACTGTACAGTGCGCGCCACCCGGTTTGTTTACATTTTCTGTGAGCACATCTCTCTATTATGTCTGGAAACTTTCCAAAATTTCAAGTGTTTTAAAGTAATTGCATATTTTATATGTGTTCTGATAATAATACTTGTGTACTTGTACCTAAATATACTTACACACTGTGCTGGCTTGCAGGTACACATTATAATCACTAAGAGTGTCCCTCTAGTCTTAACGCCATAGAAATACTACATACAGTGGACCCCCGGTGTTCGTCCTGCTCGAAACTCGCCCTTTTATGTAAGTGTATTTTTTTAAATGCTTTTATAAGTGTATTTTTGGGGGTCTAAAAGGACTAGTCTACTTTACATTATTCCTTATGGGAATAAATTCGTTTGGTAATGGCACTTGAACAGCATTCTGGAACGAAAAAATAACAAAAACAGGGGGTCCACTGTAATAATAATTACTTTTGGGCACATTAAATGTCTTATTTTACTTCAATATAGACATTTTCATTAATCCATCTATGATATTTTCTTCAAAATTATATAAGAAACACGTTACATAGCATATATGTAAACATGTTGTTTATATGCTATGGAGGTGTGGTTGCCGGGCGGAGGGAAAACATTACGTAATACTAATAATAATCACTCTTGGGCACATTAAATGTCATATTTTACATTAATATAGACATTTTCATTAATCCATCTATGATATTTTCTTCAAAATTATATAAGAAACACGTTACATAGCATATAAACATGCTATGTTCATATACTATGGAGATGTGGTAGCTGGGCAGAGGGAAAACATTACGTTTTCTATGGTCCAGCATCAGAGAAAACGTGTATGAATCTGTGTTGGCCCAGTCACTCCCCATAATACATAACGCTTTTGTTTACAATTCTCGACATGAATTATTCATTACTTCTCCCTTTGTTTATAATGGCATCTAAAGGTAGTTGTTAGAAACGATTAAACTCAGTGAACATGGTATGTCGATGGTAATAATATGGCTTTGGGCCACATTAAATATCATGTAGCTATGTAGGTAGGTGTAGGTATGTAGCCCAGGCGGACTACATACCTACGTTATCATTATAATAATAATCAAGGGGGAAGCGCTAAACTCGTAGGATTATACAGTGCCTATGGGAGATGTGGAAGGTCTTCAGGTTTAATTCAGGGAACAGGAGTGGAGATCCAATTCCCTAGATCAAGAGCCCCTTACCAGCATCAAGGAACCTTCCTTGAGGGGTACATACCTACATCTACGGCTACCTACATCTGACTTCCTACAAATAAGTACTACTTATCTCTCACCCTACATTAAGACTACAAATATTTTAAGGTAAGTAATGAATGTACAGTGGTCCCTCGGTTTTCGCCGAAAATTCGTTCCAGAATGCTGCTCAAGTGCCATTACCGAACGAATTTACTTCCTTAAGAAATAATGTCACGTAGGTTAGTCTATTTCAGACCCACAAAAATACACTTGCAACAGCACTTACGAAAATACACTTACATAAATGTTCGAGTTTGGAGATGCACGAAAACCGAGGGACCACTGTACTGTGTATGTATTTTACTTTTTATTTTGTTTTTTAATGCCTAGTTCTATTACTAAATTAATATAAGTTAGTGTAAACTTGTTGTCTGGCATTTATATGCATTTATAAGTGGAATAAATGGCATTCTGCTTACCGGCGATGTCTGCTTTCCGGCAGTAGCCTGAAACCTAACCTGCTGTATAAGTGGGGCCTACTATATGTTTTTTTTTTTTTCAACGAGTCGGCCGTCTCCCACGGAGGCAGGGTGACCCAAAAAGAAAGAAAATCCCCAAAAAGAAAATACTTTCATCATCTTTCAACACTTTCACCTCACTCATACATAATCAGTCTTTGCAGAGCTGCTCAGATACGACAGTTTAGAATAGTTTACCCTCCAAACCGTCAATATCCCAGACCCCTCCTTTAAAGTGCAGGCATTGTACTTCCCATTTCCAGGACTCAAGTCCGGCTAAATCTATAATAACTGGTTTCCCTGAATCCCTTCACTAAATATTACCCTGCTCACACTCCAACAGCTCGTCAGGTCCCAAAAACCATTCGTCTCCATTCACTCCTATCTAACACGCTCACACACGCTTGCTGGAAGTCCAAGCCCTTTGCCCACAAAACCTCCTTTACCCCCTCCCTCCAACCTTTTCGAGGACGACCCCTACCCCTCTTTCCTTCCCCTACAGATTTATACGCTCTCCAAGTCATTCTACAGTGGACCCCCAAGTATCAGCCGTAATCCATTCCAGGAGCTAGGCCTTAACTCGAACTGGCTGAAAGTCGAACTATTATTTTCCATAAGAAATAATGTAAATACAATTAATCCGTTCCAGACACCCAAAAATATTCACAAAAAAATAATTTTTTAAAGAATAACTAATTTTACATGCACAAAACAATTATACATATTATAGTTATTGAAGATTGTTGATGGCATCTGGAAGATAGGGAGGAGGAGTGAGGGAGGGCTTAGTGTTTGGAAGGGGAATCTCCACTCCCTGCCTTCCTGCTACACTCCCTGCATGCCTGCTACACTCCCTGCATGTCTGCTACACTCCCTGCCTTCCTGCTACACTCCCTGCATGCCTACTACACTCCCTGCCTTCCTGCTACACTCCCTGCATGCCTCCTACACTCCCTGAATGCCTCCTACACTCCCTGCATGCCTGCTACACTCCCTGCATGCCTGCTACACTCCCTGCATGCCTGCTACACTCCCTGCATGCCTGCTACACTCCCTGCATGCCTACTACACTCCCTGCATGCCTGCTACACTTCCTGCAGGCCTGCTACACTCCCTGCATGCCTGCTACACTCCCTGCATGCCTGCTACACTCCCTGCATGCCTGCTACACTCCCTGCATGCCTACTACACTCCCTGCATGCCTGCTACACTCCCTGCATGCCTGCTACACTCCCTGCATGCCTGCTACACTCCCTGCATGCCTGCTACCACAGGGGTGCCACTAGGAAGCTTCTTTGGACCCATGGTAACTTATATTTCACAGTGACAAGCACTAAACACAATAAAATTATTGTGAAATGTTTGAATGAGCATGCTGGGTAATGTTCACTCAAGGATAAGCAAAGCTAGACTGGCTCATGGCGCCTGCGTGGGGAGGCACGCAAGCCGCTGGCAGGCGGACTGATAGTCTGGGAAATGGCCAATTGTCGGGGAAAAATTGGGCCGAAAAAAGCGATCGAAACTCGAACCGGCCGATACTCAGACCGGCCGAAAGTCGGGGGTCCACTGTACTTTGATCCATTCTCTCTAAATGACCAAACCACCTCAACAACCCCTTTAGTAACTCCACACCTCCTAATTTCCACACTCCAAATTCTCTGCATAATATTTACACCACACATTGCCCTTAGACAGGACATCTCCACTGCCTCCAGCCTCTTCCTCGCTGCAGCATTTACAACCCAGGCTTCACACCCATATAAGAGTGTTGGTACCACTATACTTTCATACATTCCATTCTTTGCCTCCATAGATAATGTTTTTTGTCTCCACAGATACCTCAACACACCACTCACCTTTTTTTCTTCATCAATTAGTATATGGTTAACCTCATCCTTCATAAACCCATCTGCTGACAAGTCACCTCCCAAATATCTGAAAACATTCACTTCTTCCATACTCCCTCTATCCAATGTGATATCTAATTTTTCTTTATCTAAATTGTTTGATACCCACATCACCTTACTCTTATCTATGTTCACTTTCAACTTTCTACCTTTACACACCCTCCTACTGTATGTATTTCTACAAATTACAGTAAAATACTAGTGTATTTTATGGTAAAAAATATTCTGTAAAATTAAGATATGTAATTCAGTACTGTACAGTTAATATTTATACTTCAACAGATTGATAAAAAATTGCCAAATCTGCCATTTCACACCAAGGTATGGTGATGCAAGAAGGAAATACATTCACCAGTAGCTTCTCTAGTGTTTTCTTTTTCCCAGGACTGCATAAACATCACTATTCAAATGACCCTCAAGAACTGCAACATCCCCACCCCTCCTACAGTGTAAGCATTGTATTTCACACCTCCAAAACTTAAATCTACATATTTTATTCCTACATGAAATTGCATTATGAGGAATTATATTATTAAAATGGGAGTTGATACTGATGATACTGTGCTTTTGGGAGATTGTGAAGAGAAGTTGCAAATGTTGGTGGATGAGTTTGGGAGGGAGTGTAAAGAAAGTTGAAAATGAACATAATTAAGAGTAAGGTGACGAGGGTATCATTATTATTATAATCAAAAGAAGCGCTAAACCACAAGGGTTATACAGCGCCGAGGGTATCAAACGAGTTAGGTAAAGAAAAAATGGATATCAGAATGGAGGGAGGGAGTATGAAAGAAGTGAATGTGTTTAGATATTTGGGAGTAGACTTGTCAGCGGATGGGTTTATGAAGGACGAGATTAGCCATAGAATTGATGAAGGAAAAAAGGTGAGTGGTGTGTTGAGGTGTCTGTGAAGACAAAGAACATTAACCATGGAAGCAAAGAAGGGAATGTATTTGTGTATATTGGTACCAACACTCTTATATGGGTATGAAGCATGGGTTGTAAATGCTGCAACAAGGAGACTGGAGGCAATGGAGATGTCATGTCTAAGGGCAATGTATGGTGTTAATATTATGCAGAGAATTTGTAATGTGGAAATTAGGTGTGGAGTTACTAAAAGTATTATTCCGAGGGCTGAAGAGGAGTTGTTGAGGTGGTTTGGTCATTTAAGAGAGGATGGAGCAAAATAGGATGAAATGGAGGGTGTATAAATCCATAGTGGAGGGAAGGAGGAGTAGGGGTCATCCTAGAAAAGGATGAATTAAGGGAGTGAAAGAGGTTTTGTGTGCAAGAGGCTTGGACACACAGCAGGCATGTGTGAGGGTGTTAGGAGTGAATGGAGACGAATGGTTTTTGGGGCTTGACGAGCTGTTGGAGTGTGAGCAAGGTAATATTTGTGAAGGGATTCAGTGAAACTGGTTAGCCAGACTTGAGCCCTGGAGATGGGAAGTACAATGCCTGCACTTTAAAGGAGGGGTTTGGGATATTAGCTGTTTCGAATGACATCCGAATTGTCATATCCGAGCGCCTCTGCAAAGCCAGTGATTATGTGTGAATGATAGTAAAAGTGTTGAATGATGGTGAAAGTGTTTCTTTCTTTTTTGGGTTACCCTGCCAACGTGTTAAAAAAAATGAAATTGCACCTACACTTTCATCCAACAGCCATCCTTTCCATACCTGGAGGTGTTTCAGGGGTCAGTGCCCCAACGGCCCGATCTGTGACCAGGCCTTGCAGTGGATCAGGGCCCAGTCAACCAGGCTGTTACTGCTAGCTGCATGCAAACTGCCATTATTATAGTATGAGTTTAGACCACTGAACTCAGTTGGATTATGCAGTGCTCTTTCTTAGACATGATGTTCATAATCACCTGCAGCATATGTAACTTTCATTTAATTTTAAAGTTCTCACAAGAAACAGTAAAACATACTATCATTTTTTTTATTTTCCTCCCAATTCCCCTCCTCCATCCATATACTGGGTCATTTTTGCAATAGAAAACTAAGTGGATTGCACTTGAGAGGATGCCTTTTCCTTGTGCAGTCCAGGACTGACAACTCAGCACTTCATAAAAACTTAGAAGGCTACTTCATTTGGCTGACTTGTGGCTGTTGTAACAGTACATGTATGTGTGACGAGGGTATTATTTAAGTTATGCTTTTTGCTGATTTATACATTTTGACATGACTTTTGGAATGTAGTATTAAATGCAACTTAACTTGATTGACTTGTGACCTCTTAGATTAAGTAATTTGTGGGCTATGGTTTGTTGTCTTTGAATTATGCATTTGTATAACAAGCAATGCCTGTGGCCTGCATTTTTGTTGGACCATTTTTTTATAAGACTATTGTTATCACAAATTATCTGTACTTTGTTAATGACTGCAGGGTTGTTACTGATAACACCTTATGATCAGAGCATTGACTAACCAAAGAGTTTAAGTGATTTTAAAATCTGAACAGTCAATCAGTATGGTGAGTTCAACCTTCATCTCTCACATTGGCAGTGGAAGTGTTGGTATATTCTGCTCTACTCCTGGTATTCCACTGGTGAGGTGTGTTCCTTGGAAGGTATCTGCCCACATGCTACTAACAGGTTTGCCCATCACAGCAGAAGAAGCTTTACGTGCTGGTCTTGTCTCAAAAGTTGTCTCGGAGAATGAATTGGGTACTATACTCATAAATTCTACTAAGCCTAATTTTATGATTAGTTGATTATTATTATTATTATTATTAAAACTAAGTGCTAAATACAGCACTATATGATTAGCTAAAATTGTGATTTTTATGTAAATGACTATACAAACTCTTATGATACATTCAATATTGGCATTATAAATTCAATCTCCAAATGGAGTTCATTGTATGAAGTTTATAATTTTTTTTTACACAGAGCCAGAGACTCAGAGAACAGTGGATGCAATCACTCATAAAAGTAAAGCAGTGGTATCCCTAGGAAAGAAATTTATGTATAAACAAATGGAGATGGAAATTGAGGAAGCATACAGGTAAGATTATTTTTGTGAATCTACCTTTCCATCGATATACGTCCAAAAAATATCACGATACCATGGCTGGAATAATTCACAAGTAACTCACACTTAGAGAAGAAAGTTTAGATTCTGTATTGGTCCATCCTGGACCATTTTCAAGTTAATTATGTGTAATTATTCAAGTTTGCAAGAGTGAGCACCAGCTTCATTAGAAACTTACTTGTAGGAGAGACTTTGGAAGCTACAATAGGGAATTCCAGTTAGAATTTAAGACTTAAATCAAAATGGTAATGAAAAAATTATACATCACGTGCTTTTATTTTAGGGAAGGAAGCTGTGTAATGGTCGACAACATTAACCTGAAGGATGGACAAGAAGGAATAAGTAGTTTCATAGAGAAACGAAAACCTAGATGGTCTCATTCTGATGAATAACCATCAAATGCAAGTCCATAGTTACCTTGCAGTAGCCTTTACCGGTTGTATATGTATACATTACGTATTACAAAAAAAAAAAAAAAATCATAAACCCATTGTTTTCACATGACTACTTGGTATAATTGACTACATACAGTGGACCCTCGGTTAACGAATACCCCGGAAATCGTGCAATTATGTAAGTATAATTTTGTAAGTTCTTGTGGAAGTGTATTTTTGGGGGTCTGAAATAGACTAACCTACGTGAAATTTTCCTTAAGGAGTAAATTCGTTCGGTAATGGCACTTGAGCAGACTTCAGGAGTGAAGTTTTACGAACTCGGGGGTCCACTGTATATGTAATATTTTTGTACAGTGGACCCCGAGGTTTCGTAAACTCACTCCTATGTCTGCTCAAGTGCCATTACGAACGAATTTACTCCTTAAGGAAAAATTTCACGTAGGTTAGTCTATTTCAGACCCCAAAATACACTTCCACAAGAACTTACAAAATTATACTTACATAATTGCACGATTTCCGGGGTATTCGTTAACCGAGGGTCCACTGTATTATTTTATGGGTTAATAGACTATTTGATCCAGATAAAATAATCTTCATTGATGAGGAAACACTGGATATCACTCCTTGTCTGTGTGATTATTATTACGTGTACAATCAAAACTTAAGTGATAAACCTTCAAGGGTCATACAGCATGTCTTAGTATAAGAATTTAAATTTTTTAAGAGATAAATGAATGCTGTGAATACTGCCTGCCTACATGTTGCATTACAAGATGAATAAGGCACATTTTTATTAATAAATTATTCAAGAATTTTTTGAAATTATTGATCCTGACCACACAAGTCCAGACTGCTTATTACAGTAAGGTTGTATGGTATTTTCATTGCTGCTTCGTCAGCCTCATCCTCATTTGCAGTCTCATTCTCTGAACGCACTGCATCCCCTCGTATTCATATTCATAGTTGGCAGCGTTGTATCTTCAGCAAACAGTAGCGGCAGGATATTTGAAATTATGCTAGCCGAAATTAGGGTCGGATTACTGATGGAACCAGATTACTGATTGCGACCTGTATTAATTTTTAATTATAGTATTCGAAGGTCATCTGAAGTTTAATGTCAGCACACCTTTGGCATATTATTATTATAATCAAAAGAAGCACTAAACCATAGGGGTCATACAGCGCCCACCTTTGGCATAACAACGATTAAATGAATAATAAATGTTTTTCCTCGGTGAGAGATGGCTAGAATATTAAAAACAATTGTTAATACATCAATGTTTAACAGTGCTGTCTGATGATCACACTGGTTGCTCAAAGCACACACCACACTAAATTCTCAGTATTGCTTTTTTTTTTGGGGGGGCATCTCCTGCCAAAGCAAGGCAATTCACAGACGAAAATGCATTGTCAACATTCACTCAATCAATGTCTTTCCAGAAGTGTGATGACTTCATATTCAGATTACCCTCTGACTATAACACCCCAACTCCTTTAGAGTGCAGGTGCTGCCCTTCCACCTCAAGGACTCAAATCTGGCTAACTGATTTTCCTGAATCCCTTCGTAGAGGTCACCCTGCTCTCACTCCAACAGCACTGGTCACCATGTGTGTGTCTCAAGTGCTCAAGTGTGAAGGAATCCTACAGTTAGCATCAGCATACCAATTAAAATGATGAATGGGGATGTTGCCTACCAGTGAATTATTGGAATTCATGTCCATGCTCTTCTGGAAGGATAGGGAGTGAGTGGTGGTGAATTATGTTTTTGTTCTTTTGGTCACCATACTTTGGTGGGAAATGGCTTATGTATTAAAAAATAACTGAAAAATATAAATTTTAGCTTATTATTATACTATACACCCTTCAAGAGGGATGGCTTGATGCCATGCCAAGGAATTTTAGTTTCCCTGCCCTTCCTTGGCTCAAGCATGATTACCTTTATTTCCCAGACAAAAAATTACCCTATATGTTTAGTGCTTCCCCATGAATATATTACATAGGATTCACAAAAAATGCTAAACCTTTATGTCCTGATAGGAGATAATGATGTCTGTTTTTAACTATGAATCTGCATGTACCTTTCAAGGGGTTCCTTGTCAAGGCAAGAGGCTCTTGGTTTGAGGAACTGGAACTTTCCTCCCTTCTCATTCAGCTTCAGTGCTTCTTTTGATTATAATAATAATAATAATCATTCAGCTTCAATAGCAGGGATATTTCTCCATTCCTAAAAATTCATTGCAGTTCTTTTTTTTTTATCAACACATCAGCTGTTTCCCATCAAGGCGGGCGACCCCGAAAAAGAAGAAACTCTTTCATCATTCACTCCATCACTGTCTTGCCAGAGGTGCACCTACACTCATAAGAACATAAGAAAGGAGGAACACTGCAACAGGCCTACTGGCCCATACTAGGCAGGTCCATGTCAAAACCAACCCACCAACAAAAATATTTGCCCATCCCATCCCCAGCGGCACCCAAGCAACCTTCACAACCCTCAAGCCTTCACAACCCTCAAGCCTTCACAACCCTCCAAGTCCCGCTCAAATCTAACCCCTCTCTCATAAGATTACAGAAGGAAGTAACACTGCAGCAGGCCAACCGGCCCACACTAGGCAGGTCCCCCTCAAACCCTAAACCAATCCCACAAACAAAAACACCTTTCCCCCCCAACTTCTACTCCATCCATGGAACAAGCTCCGATAATCAGGGCACTGAAGGAACTGAAGCACCCGGTCCATCACCAGGGCACTGAAGGAGCCGAAGCACCTGGTCCATCTCCAGGGCACTGAAGGAGCCGAAACACCTGGTCCATCACCAGGGCACTGAAGGAGCCGAAGCACCTGGTCCATCACCAGGGCACTGAAGGAGCCGAAGCACCTGGTCCATCACTAGGGCACTGAAGGAGCCGAAACACCCGGTCCATCACCAGGGCACTGAAGGAGCCGAAGCACCTGGTCCATCACCAGGGCACTGAAGGAGCCGAAACACCCGGTCCATCACCAGGGCACTGAAGGAGCCGAAGCACCTGGTCCATCACCATGGAACTTATCAACACCCCTCCTTCAGAGTGCAGGCACTGTACTTCCCACCTCCAGAACTCGAGTCTGGCATACTGGTTTCCCCGAATCCCTTCATAAATGTTACTTTACTCACACTCCAACAGCACATCGTCATAAAAACCATTTGTCTCCACTCGCTCCTATCTAACATGCTCACGCATGCTTACTAGAAGTCAAGTTGCAGTTTTATATTTTGAAATTTGGTTTGGACTAATACAAATGGACCTCCACCTTGTGCTGCTGTCGCTAATGCAGACATCGGTATCAAACCTCTCAATATAACTATCAACCTGCCAATATTTATTTTAGTAAAAAAGCACTAAACCCACAGAGGTCATATAGCACCTGGGGAATGGGAGGCACTCAGGTTCAATCCAAGGAAGGACGAGTCTGGTTCCTTGGATCAAGAGCACATCAGCAGAATCTAGGCACTTCAAGGGGGAATAAGCAAAAAGTGTTGCCCACAGATGGACTGCAGCTCCAGCAGCAGGATGGTTCAACTTACAGGCAAGTAGAAATGAGTACAGTGCAAGCATCTCGAATGCATAGCAATCACATCAGGGGGTTGCACTTCACAAGTCTCCACAGCAGTGGCCACCCTAATTTAAGAATTATATTATTGATGAGGAAGCATTAAACCCACAGGGGTTATATAGTGCCTGGGGAATGGGAGATAAGCAGTGTTGATTTGAAAAAGGGAAGGATAGCTCTAATTCCTGAATCAAGAGCCTGTCACCAGCATCAAGGCATTTCCTCTTTGAAGGATGCAGGCAAATTCAAACTGGGCCATGAGTGACAAGTTTATTACTCGGTATCAATGTCAAAAATATTAGAGCCAGTCTAAAACCAGAAATGAAAGATAGATACTTAAGAAATAATTTAAACAATATAGTGAACAGTTTCATTCTTATCTTGGCAACCCAGTAGAATAATTTAGTTCACAATTCATTATTTTTTGTTCAGAGCATCACCAGTGTAAACATTTCTCACTAATAATACCTGAGCTGTATAACCCCTGTGGTTTAGCGCTTCTATTTGATTATAATAATAATAATAATAATACCTGAAGGAGACAATAGTATATCAAGATTTTGGATAAATAAAAGCTCAACATGAGTAATTATATATACAGATCTCATACTGTACAAAGTAAATCTACTTTATCTATTAAAGTTATGAGCACAGTAATTGCCAATGTTATTTTTCATTACCCGAATATCCAGTATTTACATTTTTTGTACTTATTAAACTGGCTGTCTTAGGTGTTACAGTTTTAACCATAGGATTACAAACACCAATATTATTGATGATGTGTTCTAAAGACCAATGTTTACGAAGCAGTGCATGATGGAGTGTCCAGGGTCCATGGCGGATACAACGCACTTGAGTGCACACTGCTGAGGTCTTCAGTTGAAGTCCAAGGTCGTGAATAAGAAGTTTCAGATAATCACAGGTTTCATTGATGCATAACACTTCTATAAAAAATTGGAAACAGCCTTAGTTATCAGCAAACAATATTAGAAGCTAATTTAATTCCACACACAGGATAAAATTAATGTCATGAATGAATAAGTAAAATAAACACCTTAGATAGTTAATTAAATGAATGAAAATGTATACATACCAAGAGTGAAGTTGGGTAGATCAAAGTCAACAATACTAAGGCCATATATCATAGGGGAAGAATTCTTGGCTGGTCTGACTAGACCTTCAGAAGACAGAGCCTCATATGCCTCCTGTTATGACACAAAAAATTGATGTACATATCTGGAAGGGGGTAAAGCAGCTGGACTGATGCGATCATGACAGAAATGGTAAAAGCAGGGGAGGATATAGTGTTGGAGTGGTTGGTATTTTTGTTCAATAAATGTATGAAAAAGGGGAAGGTACCCAGGGATTGGCAGAGAGCATGTATAGTTCCTTTATATAAAGGGAAAGGAGACAAAAAGAGATTGTAAAGATTGCAGGGAAATAAGTTTACTGAGTAGTAGGTTGGTAGACAGCAACCACCCAGGGAGGTACTACCGTCCTGCCAAGTAAGTGTAAAACGAAAACCTGCAGTTGTTTTAAATGATGGTAAGATTGCTGGTGTCTTTTTTCTGTCTCATAAACATGCAAGATTTCAGGTATGTCTTGCTACTTCTACTTACATTTAGGTCACACTGCACATGCATGTAGAAGCATATATATATACACACCCTTCTGGGTTTTCTTCTATTTTTCTTACTAGTTCTTGTTCTTATTTATTTCCACGAGGAAGTGGAACAGAATTCTTCCTCCATAAGTCGTGTGTCGTAAAAGGCGACTAAAATGCCTGGAGCAAGGGGCTAGCAACTCCTCCTCCTGTATATATTACTAAATGTAAAAGGAGAAACTTTCGTTTTTTCTTTTAGGCCACCCTGCCTTGGTGGGATACGGCCGATGTATTGAAAGAGGTAGTTGTTTACTGAATACCAGGTAAAATGTATGGTAGACAGAGCAGGATTGCAGATGAACAAGGCCTTAGAATGGGTAGATGTGTAGATCAAGTGTTTACATTTAAGTGTATATGTGAACAGTATTTAGATAAAGGTAGGGAAGTTTTCACTGCATTTATGTATATAGAAAAGGCATATGATAGGGTGGATAGGGGAGCAATGTGGCAGATGTTGCAAGTGTATGGAATAAGTGGTAAGTTAGTAAATGCTGTAAAAGAGTTTTTATGAGGATAGTGATGCTCAAGTTAGGGTTTGTAGGAGAGAGGGAGATTACTTCCCAGTAAAAGTAGGTCTTAGACAGGGATGTGTAATGTCACCGTTGTTGTTTAACATATTTATAGATGGGGTTTTAAAAGAAGTAAATGCTAGGGTGTTGGCGAGAGGGGTGGAATTAAATTATGGGGAATCAAATAAAAAATGGGAGTTGACAGTTACTTTTTGCTGATGAAAGTGAACATAGATAAGAGTAAGGTGATGAGGGTATCAAACGATTTAAAGAAAAATTGTATATCACATTGGAGGGAGGGAATATGGAAGAAGTAAATGTGTTCAGATATTTGGGAGTTTACTCGTCAGCAAATTGGCTTATGAAGTATGAGGTTAACCATAGAATTGATTAAGGAAAAAAGGTGAGGGTGCTCTGAGGTATCTGTGGAGACAAAAAATGTTATACATGGAGGCAAAGAAGGGAATGTACAAGAGCATAGTGGTACCAACACTCTTATATGGGTGTGAAGCATGGAGGATGCCGGAGGCAGTTTAGATGTCGTGTCTAAGGGCAATGTGTGGTGTAAATATTATGCAGAGAATTCGTAGTGTGGAAATTAGGAGCAGGTGTGGAGTTACTAAAAGTATTAGCCAGAGAGCTGAAGAGGTGTTGTTGAGGTGGTTTGGTCATTTAGAGAGAATGAAATAAAGTAGAATGACTTGGAGAGCATATAAATCTGTAGGGGAAGGAAGGTGGGGTAGGGGTTGTCCTAGGAAAGGTTGGAGGGAGGGGGTAAGGGAGGTTTTGTGGGCGAGGGGCTTAGACTTCCAGCAAGCATACGTGAGCGTGTTAGATAGGAGTGAATGGAGACAAATGGTTTATGGGACCTGACGAGCTGTTGGAGTGTGAGCAGGGTAATATTTTGTGAAAGGATTCAGGGAAACCGGTTAGCCGGACTCGAGTCCTGGAAATGGGAAGTATAATGCCTGCACTTTAAAGGAGGGGTTTGGGATATTGGCAGTTTGGAGGGACTTCTAAGCTGTCGTATTTGAGTGCCTCTGCAAAGACAGTGATTATGTATGAGTGATGGTGAAAGTGTTGAATGATGATGAAAGTTTTTTTCTTTCTTTCTTTTTGGGTCACCCTGCCTTGGTGGGAAATGACTGACATGTTGAAAAAAAAAATTACAATACATGTATATGTAAAAACAATAAAAGTTTGTTGTACAGTGGAACCTCGGGTGTCAAATTTAATTCATTCCAGATGTTGATTCGACAACCAAAATGGACAACAACCAAAGCCATTTTTCCCCTAAAGAATAATGTAAATAGAATTAATCCATTCCAGACCCCAAATGACAATATAATAATTTATTAAAAATGTACTAACTACTATATAAAACTGTAAAAATGAATACTAATAGAAACTTTAACTAAAATACTGTACAGTAAATGAAAATTTAACTGCCTCTTATCTGTCAGAGGAGAACTAATGGCATACTGGAAGCAGGTGGTGGAGGAGAGGAGGGGGTATGTCACTGCTTGGAAGGAGAGTCACCTTCTAATAATATGTCAGGCAACTCTCCTTCTGGGGTTTCTCTTTTTTGTCTCTTTTCACCACTAACACCTTGTTCTGGCTCACTGGTTCTTTGTTTCAATAAAAACCTGTCCAGTGAGGTTTGTTTCAAGCTCCCTTTTAACACTTGTCTAAACTGAGACATTACACTGTCATTGTACATGTTAGAGAGACGGATGACCACTGCTTTGTTTGGATGGTATTTTTCAGCAAGCTCCTGCACATCACACCATGTGCAATGGGCACATCGTCCCTTCCCTCGTCTTCCTCTGATGACAGCTCCTCTGCTGCTCCTTCTGAAGGTCTACAAGTTCTTCTGTGGTGAGTTCAGTTCTGTGCTCCTCCACCAACTCCTCCACATCATCTTCAGTCACCTCTAAGCCCAAGGTCTTCCCCAGGGATACAATATCCTCTACCGGCTCAGGCTCATCTTCAAAGCCTTCAAAATCCCTGGCTGCCACAAAGTCAGGCCACAATTTCTTCCATGCTGACTGCATGGTCCTGGAAGACACATTTTCCCAGGCTTTGTCTATAAGGCTCAAGCAGGTGAGGATATTGAAATGGTCCTTCTAGAACTCCCTGAGGGTTAAATTTGTTTCTGAAGTGATTTCAAAGCACCTTTCAAAAAGTGTTTTGGTGAAGAGTTTCTTGAAATTAGAAATGACCTGGTGGTCCATGGGCTGGATTAGGGATGTATCGGATGCGAAAATTTAGATATCCGCGGATGCGGATGTGTATACGGATGTCTTACTTATTTTGCGGATGCGGATGTAAGAAATTGTGCGGATGTTCCATGAATGTTGATGCAGATGTAAGAAATTTTGTGGATGTTCCGTGGATTTCGGATGCGGATATCTGTTTACTGTGAAATGCGGATGTAAGAAATTGTGCAGATGTTCCGCGGGTGCGGATATCCGATACATCACTAGGCTGGATGAGAGGAGTGGTGTTAGAAGGTAAGAACTTCACAATTATAAAACTGAACTCCTCCAGCAACTCATTTTCCATGCTTGGAGGGTGAGCAGGAGCATTATCCATAAGTAAAAGGACTCTGAGTGGCAATTGTTTTTTAATGAAGTACTTTTTGACAGTGTGAGCAAAGACCTCATGCACCCACTCAATAAAAAATTGTCTTGTTACCCAAGCTTTTGTGTTGGCCCTCCATATTAGAGCCAATTCATTTTTCATAACATTGTTCTTCTTAAAAACTCTTGGATTTTCAGAATGATAAGCAAGTAAGGGCTTCAATTTCAAGTCCCCACTTGCATTACCACACAGTTACAGAGTGAGCCTGTCTTTCATTGGCTTGTGTTTTGGCACTGACTTTTCCTGTTATGTAGGTCCTCTTGGGCATTTTCTTCCAGAAGAGGCCTGTCTCATCACAATTAAACACTTGTTGAGGGACAAACCCCTCAGCCTCTATGTACTCTTGGAATTCAGTAACATACTTTTCAACAGCCACTTTGTCAGCACTGGCAGCCTCCCCATGCCTAGCCACACTATGAATGCCACTTCTTTTCTTAAAATTATGAAACCGACCCCTACTAGGGTTGAGTTTGAGCACTTCTTTTTTTTCAGGAGGTCATCATGCAACTGCCTCGCTTACGCCAATGTGCATTCTGTGAGCACGTGAACCGAGCCGTTCACATTGTCGGTCGACAATCAAGAGAACGTACAAAAACTACAACTTTTTTTTTCCTGAATTCCGATTTGTTTGACAAGAAATGCAGCTGACAACTGAGGTTCCACTGTACAGCCTTTCCTCACTTAGTGATGTACTCGTTTACTGACGACTCGGACTTACAACGGGCTCTCTGACCACCAGTATGCATACCTAAAGTAATGTATATTAGACCTGATTTCCTTTATTCTGTTTATTACAATATACAGTACATTATGTAGTAGGTTGGTAGACAGCAACCACCCAGGGAGGTACTACCGTCCTGCCAAGTGAATGTAAAACGAAAGCCTGTATTTGTTTTACATGATGGTATGATTGCTGGTGTTTTTTTTCTATCTCATAATCATGCAAGATTTCAGGTACGTCTTGCTACTTCTACTTACACTTAGGTCACACTACACATACATATACACATTTATGTATACACACTCATCTGAGTTTTCTTTGATTTTATCTTAATAATTCTTGTTCTTATTTCTTTTACTTTCATATCCATGGGGAAGTGGAATAAGAATCTTTCCTCCGTAAGCCATGCGTGTTGTAAAAATCAACTAAAATGCCGGAACAATGGGCTAGTAACCCCTTTTCCTGTATAGATTTACTATAACGAAAAAGAAGAAAACCATTAAATTGAAAGTGGGATGTTTCAATGTGCGTGGATGTGGTGCGAATGATAAGAAAGAGATGATTGTAAATGTTATGAATGAAAAGAAGCTGGATGTCCTGGCCTTAGGTGAGACAAATTTGAAGGGGGTAGGAGAGTTTCAGTGGGGAGAAATAAATGGGATTAGGTCAGGAGTTTCAAATAGAGTTAGAGCTAAAGAAAGAGTGGCAATAATGTTGAATAATCAGTTATGGCTGGTAAAGAGGGATTATAAATGTATAAATTCAGGGATTATGTGGAGTAAAATAGAGGTTGGATGTGAAAAGTGGGTTATAGTAGGTGTGTATGCACCTAGAGAAGAGAGAAGTGTAGAGGAGAGAGAGAGATTTTGGGAAATGTTGAGTGAGTGCATAGGGAGTTTTGAACCAAGTGAGAGAGTACTTGTGGTTGGGGATCTAAATGCTAAAGTGGGTAAAAATGTTGTGGAGGGAGTAGTAGGTAAATTTGGGGTGCCAGGGGTAAATGTAAATGGGGAACCGTTAATTGATCTATGTGTAGAAAGAGGTTTGGTAATAAGTAATACATATTTTATGAAAAAGAGGATAAATAAGTATACAAGGTATGATATAGCACGTAATGAAAGTAGTTTGTTAGATTATGTATTGGTGGATAAAAGGTTGATGGGTAGGCTTCAGGATGTACATGTTTATAGAGGGGCAACGGATATATCATATTATTTAGTTGTAGCTACAGTTAGAGTAAAAGGTAGATGGGACAAAAAGAAAATGGCAACAGCAAGTAAGAGAGGTAAAAGTGTATAAACTAAGGGAGGAGGAAGTTAGGGTGAGATATAAGCAACTATTGGCAGAAAGGTGGGCTAGTGCAAGTATGAGTAGTGGGGGGGTTGAAGAGAGTTGGGATAGTTTTAAAAATGCAGTATTAGAATGTGGGGCAGAAGTTTGTGGTTATAGGAGGGTCAGTGCAGGAGGAAAGAGGAGTGAGTGGTGGAATGAAGAAGTAAAGGGTGTGATAAAAGAGAAAAAGGTAGCTTATGAGAGGTTTTTACAAAACAGAAGTGTTGTAAGAAGAGATGAGTATATGGAAAGTAAAAGAAAGGTAAAGAGAGAGTGCAAAAGGAAAGCAGATGAAAGAGTGGGAGAGGCACTGTCAAGAAATTTTGCAGAAAATAAGAAATTTTTTTCTAGTGAGATAAACAAGTTAAGAAAGCCTAGGGAACGAATGGAGTTGACATTTAAAAACAGAGTAGGGGAGTTAGTAGATGAGGAGCTGGAGGTATTGGCTAGATGGCGGGAATATTTTGAGGAACTTTTAAATGTACAGTCATACCTCGGTTAACGATGTAGTCGGATAGCGATAAATTCGGTTAACGATATTTTTGACGTAAACAAATGACTCCCGTTATCGATGTTTGCTTCGGTTAACGATATTCGTACCGGACGCGTCCGCGTGGTGCCCAGCTGTGCGGGCACTCCAGGGAGCATCAGTGTGCTATTGTTTACAAGTGAGCGACCACCACCCACGCATTTATACCAGTATATTGTCATTATTCCACTGTTTTTAGTGCTTGCAACTGCTAAATAAGCTACCATGGGTCCAAAGAAAGCTCCTAGTGCCAGCCCTGTGATAAAGAGTGTATCATTCATGCAGGGAGTGTAGCAGGCATGCAGGGAGTGTAGCAATCATGCAGGGAGTGTAGCAATCATGCAGGGAGTGTAGCAATCATGCAGGGAGTGTAGCAATCATGCAGGGAGTGTAGCATTCATGCAGGGAGTGTAACATTCATGCAGGGAGTGTAGCAGGCATGCAGGGAGTGTGGCATTAAAAGAAAAAGGCCAGTAACCCCAGAAAAGAACTTGCCACCTGCAGTGTTAATGGAAGGGGATTCCCCTTCCAAACACTAGCATACCACTCCATCCTTTCCCCTCCTCCCATCCTCCACACATCAACAACTCTTCAATAAATGTAAGTGACATGTTATTGTACTATATTTACATGTGTATTTATTTAATGTTCATTAAATTGTGTATTATTTAATGTCAAAAAGTTCTAAAAAATATTTTATTTTACTACTTTTGGAAGTCTTGGACAGATTAATTTTATTTCCATTATTTCTTATGGGGAAAATTGATTCGGTTAAAGATATGCCCTCTCTGACGGATTAATATCGTTAACCGAGGTATGACTGTAGATGAAAAAAGGGAGGCGGTAATTTCATTCACTGGCCAGGGAGGTATAACATCGTTTAGGAGTGAAGAAGAGCAGGATGTGAGTGTGGGGGAAGTGCGTGAGGCATTACGTAGAATGAAAGGGGGTAAAGCAGATGGAACTGACGGGATCATGACAGAAATGTTAAAAGCAGAGGGGGATATAGTGTTGGAGTGGTTCGTATTTTTGTTTAATAAATGTATGAAAGAGGGGAAGGTACCTAGGGATTGGCAGAGATCATGTATAGTTCCTTTATATAAAGGGAAGGGGGATAAAAGAGATTGTAAGAATTATGGCAGGGTTATTATTGAAAGAATTAGAAGTAAGACAGAGAGTAGGATTGCAGATGAGCAAGGAGGCTTTAGAGTGGGTAGGGGATATGTAGATCAAGTGTTTACAGTGAAGCATATATGTGAACAGTATTTAGATAAAGGAAGGGAAGTTTTCATTGCATTTAAGGATTTAGAAAAGGCATATGATAGAGTGGATAGGGGAGCAATGTGGCAAATGTTGCAAGTGTATGGAATAGGTAGTAAGTTACTGAAGGCTGTAAATAGTTTTTATGAGGATAGGTAGGCTTAGGTTGGGTGTGTAGGAGAGAGGTAGATTACTTCCCGGTAAAAGTAGGTCTTGCAAGTGTATGGAATAGGTAGTAAGTTACTGAAGGCTGTAAAGAGTTTTTATGAGGATAGTGAGGCTCAGGTTAGGTTGTGTAGGAGAGAGGGAGATTACTTCCCAGTAAAAGTAGGTCTTAGACAGGGATGTGTAATGTCACCATAGTTGTTTAATATATTTACAGATGGGGTTGTAAAAGAAGTAAATGCTAGGGTGTTAGGGAGAGGGGTGGGATTAAATTATGGGGAATCAAATGCAAAATGGGAGTTGACACAGTTACTTTTTGCTGATGATACTGTGCTTATGGGAGATTCTAAAGAAAAGTGGCAAAGGTTAGTGGACGAGTTTGGGAGGGTGTGTAAAGGTAGAAAGTTGAAAGTGAACATAGATAAGAGTAAGGTGATGAGGGTATCAAATGATTTAAATATAGAAAAATTGGATATCACATTGGAGAAAAGGATTATGGAAGAAGTAAATGTTTTCAAATATTTGGGAGTTGACTTGTCAGCAGATGGGTTTATGAAGGATGAGGTTAACCATAGAATTGATGAAGGAAAAAAGGTGAGTGGAGCGTTGAGGTATATGTGGAGACAAAAAACGTTATCCATGGAGGCAAAGAAGGGAATGTACGAAAGTATAGTGGTACCAACACTCTTATATGGGTGTGAAGCATGGGTTGCAAATGCTGCAGCGAGGAGGCGGATGGAGGCAGTGGAGATGTCCTGTCTAAGGGCAATGTGTGGTGTAAATATTATGCAGAAAATTCGGAGTGTGGAAATTAGGAGGTGTGGAGTTACTAAAAGTATTTGTCAGAGGGCTGAAGAGGGGTTGTTGAGGTGGTTTGGTCATTTAGAGAGAATGGATTAAAGTAGAATGACTTGGAGAGCATATAAATCTGTAGGGAAAGGAAGGCGGGGTAGGGGTCGTTGTCAAAAAGGTTGGAGGGGGTAAAGGAGGTTTTGTGGGCAAGGGGCTTGGACTTCCAGCAAACATGTGCGAGCATGTTAGATAGGAGTGAATGGAGACGAATGGTTTTTGGGATCTGACGAGCTGTTGGAGTGTGAGCAGGGTAATATTTTGTGAAGGGATTCAGGGAAACCAGTTAATTGATTTAGTTGGACTTGAGTCCTGGAAATGGGAAGTACAATGCCTGCACTTTAAAGGAGGGGTCTGGGATAGTGACAGTTGGGAGGGACTTATTCTCAGCTGTCGTATCTGAGCGCCTCCACGAAGACATTCATTATGTATGAGTGAGGTGAAAGTGTTGAATGATGATGAAAGTATTTTCTTTTTGGGGATTTTCTTTCTTTTTGGGTCACCCTACGTTGGTGGGAGACGGCAGACTTGTAGACAGCCTGACTGTCTGCATAGACAGCCATGCTGTCTGCCAGCTGAGTTCATATTTCGTGCCATGCTAGTTTCCATAGTTTCTGCCAGAGGGCAGGCCTGGTAGGCGTACCCACGTCTACCAGACCCGCCCTGGCCCACTCTCACTTGGCCTAACTCGTCTCCCTCTCGCAAGGCGCATGGCCCTGGGCCATGGCCACAGACACGCAGCCTGTGAACTCGCACCTTTATACAAATAAAGTAAGAAGCCTCCGAAGCCTTATCATTGCATTCCCACGCCTCCAAAACGCCAAATAATATCGTTATAGACTTGTTGAAAAAAAAAAATTAAAAATAGTAGGGGTCGTCCTCGAAAAGGTTGGAGGGAGGGGGGTAAAGGAGGTTTTGTGGGCGAGGGGCTTGGACTTCCAGCAAGCATGTGTGAGCGTGTTAGATAGGAGTGGAGACGAATGGTTTTTGGGATCTGACGAGCTGTTGGAGTGTGAGCAGGGTAATATTTTGTGAAGATATTCAGGGAAACCAGTTAATTGATTTAGTTGGACTTGAGTCCTGGAAATGGGAAGTACAATGCCTGCACTTTAAAGGAGGGGTCTGGGATAGTGACAGTTGGGAGGGACTTATTCTCAGCTGTCGTATCTGAGTGCCTCTGCAAAGACAGTGATTATGTATGAGTGAGGTGAAAGTGTTGAATGATGATGAAAGTATTTTCTTTTTGGGGATTTTCTTTCTTTTTGGGTCACCCTACCTCGGTGGGAGACAGCCGACTTGTTGAAAAAAAGAAAATTAAAAATATACCAGAAATGTTATAAATGGTGCAAGGTCACATTAAAACAATATCAAAGATGGTTGACACAAACCCACTACCTTTATAGTATGCTCCTTACTTAGCGGCGAATTCATTGCCTAAAGGAACTCTGTCGCTAACCCTTTCAGGGTCCAAGGCCATTTTTGGAAGGGGTGCGCCAGTGTCCAAGAATTTAAAAAAAAAAAAATTCTTATTTTTTCTTATGAAATGGTAGAATCTTTTTCTGAAGGTAATAAAACAAAAAGTACGAAATTTGATTGAAAATTGACGAAATTATACTCTTGCGAATTTTGATGCGTCAGCGATATTTACGCATCGGTGATTTTGCCAACTTCGACTCCCATTTTAGGCCAATTACATTATTCCAGTCGACCAAATTCTTTGCTAGTTCACTAGTATTACTTCTATTCTATCGATTGAGCACAAGAAATCGCCCAGTCAACTGTTTCAACTACAAAATAAAGTGATTGGAAATTGGTAATTTAGCCAATTTAACTCAAAGTTCAAAATATTCCAATTTCAAAATAGGGTGTAGAATAAACAATGCAGGCATTCCTGGCACTAAACTAACATTTCCTCTGTTCATTAGTTACGTTTTCAGTCTTTACAAATGAATTCCATTTTTATTTTTTATTCACATAATGAATTTTTATTCAAACCAAAAAATGGAAGATTTACTGTTATGCAATATTGTAATAATTGTACAAATAATATCAACACATTTGTGAACGTATATTAGACCCACCAGCTGGCGCATATTAGACGTGTGAGGTCATTTGTTTACTCTTGAACATTGGCAAAAATTTAACATTTCCACTACTTTGAGCTCAGTTTCAAGCCATTTCCAATACTAAAACCAATCAAAATCATCTCTATATCTGTAATATATCTTCCATTCTATCAAATGAGATCAAGAAATCGCAAATACAACTATAAAACGTACACGAAAAAACACTGCAAAGTCGCTGTTTTAATAGAAAATTACAGTTTCAGTTTTTTTCTCTCAATATGCAGTGTGTGCTGCAGGATTTGTTTTATGTGGTGCACACTTACTACATAGATGTATTCTCTCATATCCAGGCGCAAATTTACCGCTCACAGCTTATCTGAGTGAGCTGAGCTCATGACGTAGAACTACGGTTTGGACCCTGAACTCAAAGCCGTAGAACTACAGCACGGACCCTGAAAGGGTTAAGTGAGGAGAGGCTGTATTTGTCATTGACAAAAGTTTTCTAATCTTATAATGATGGGTGGAATTTCTTCTTAAGGAACTCCCCATGTATGTACTGACCCCTTCAAGGAACTTTTTAAAGTTTCCATGGTCATATTTCATTCAAAAATTCTGTGGGCTCAAGTGTAGCTGTACCATGCACTACTTATGATGATACCGAGCTTTCACAATTGCTATTGCTTATATATTAATGCATCCAGTATCGTAACCCATTCAATATAATTAATTCTTCATTAGTTATAAAGACATATTTAAAAATGTCATTTCTCTCTATGACCAGTTTAATTAAGACAGAATCATACTACAAAAATAAAATACTGAATGCTATTTATACCACATTTTTTTTTTTTTTCAACAAGCCGGCCGTCTCCCACCGAGGCAGGGTGACCCAAAAAGAAAGAAAATCCCCAAAAGAAAATACTTTCATCATCATTCAACACTTTCACTTCACTCATACATAATCACTGTCTTTGCAGAGGAGCTCAGATACGATAGTTTAGAAGTCCCTCCAAACTGCCAATATCCCAAACCCCTCCTTTAACCCTTTGACTGTCGCAACCCCTAATCCTGAGTGCTCTCCTGTTGTCGCAAAATTTAAAAAAAAAAAAATTCTTATGAAATGATAGAGAATCTTTTCCTGATGGTAATGACACCAAAGGTATGAAATTTGATTGAAAACTTACGGAGTTACGCTCTCGCGAAGTTAGTGATCTCGGCGATATATACGCATCGGCAATTTCGCCGACTTTGAGCCCTATTTTCGGCCAATTCCATTGTTCCAGTCGACCAAACTCATAGCTACTTCTTTAGAACTCCATTTGTTCTATCGATTGAGTACAAGAAACCACAATGCAGACATTCCTGACACTAAAATAAGATCTTATCTGTTCATTAGTCACATCTTTAGGCCCTTCTTATATTACTCTTGCTTTCTATTTTTATTTTTTATTCACACAAAAAATAGAAGATTTATCGTTATGCAGACTATTGCATTATTGTAAAAATGGTATAAATAATATCAGTGCACTTGTGAAAGAATATTAGACTCACCAATTGATGTGTATTGGACGCGTGGCGTGATTTGTTTACTCTTGAACATTTGCAAAAATCGAACATTTTCCCTACTTTGAGCTCAATTTCAAGGTCGTTTTCATCAGGAAACTAATCAAAATCATCTATATTTCTGTAGTATGTTTTCCATTCTATCAAATGAGACTATAAAAAAGAGAATACAACCATAAATATTATACGAAAATACACCTCAAAGACGGCGTTTTAATCCATAAAACACTGACCACACAGACCCATTCTCTCATATGTGGGCCTACCAGCTTTCTCCCGCTTGATTTGAAGCCGCTAGAATTTGTGAGTATATATACGTCCGAAACAGTGGCTCGTAAGACGTATATATACGACCGAAACAGTCAAAGGGTTAAAGTGCAGGCATTGTACTTCCCATTTCCAGGACACAAGTCCAACTAAATCCCTCGCCCACAAAACCTCCTTTACCCCCTCCCTCCAACCTTTTCGAGGATGACCCCTACCCCGCCTTCCTTCCCCTACAGATTTATATGCTCTCCAAGTCATTCTACTTTGATCCATTCTCTCTAAATGACCAAACCACCTCAACAACCCCTCTTCAGCCCTCTGACAAATACTTTTAGTAACTCCATACCTCCTTCTAATTTCCACATTCTAAATTTTCTGCATAATATTTACACCACACATTACCCTTAGACAGGACATCTCCACTGCCTCCAGCCTCCTCCTCGCTGCAGCATTTGCAACCCATGCTTCACACCCATATAAGAGTGTTGGTACAACTATACTTTCGTACATTCCCTTCTTTGCCTCCATGGATAATGTTTTTTGTCTCCACAGATACCTCAATGCACCACTCACCTTTTTTCCTTCATCAATTCTATGGTTAACCTCATCCTTCATAAACCCATCTGCTGACAAGTCAACTCCCAAATATCTGAAAACATTCACTTCTTCCATAATCCCTCTCTCCAATGTGATATCCAATTTATCTTTATTTAAATTATTTGATACCCTCATCACTTTACTCTTATCTATGTACACTTTCAACTTTCTAACTTTACACACCCTCCCAAACTCGTCCACTAAACTTTGCAACTTTTCTTTAGAATCTCCCATAAGCACAGTATCATCAGCAAAAAGTAACTGTGTCAACTCCCATTTTGCATTTGATTCCCCATAATTTAATCCCACCCCTCTCCCCAACACCCTAGCATTTACTTCTTTTACAACCCCATCTATAAATATATTAAACAACTATGGTGACATTACACATCCCTGTCTAAGACCTACTTTTACTGGGAAGTAATCTCCCTCTCTCCTACACACCCTAACCTGATCCTCATAATCCTCATAAAAAAACTTTACAGCATTCAGTAACCTACTACCTATTCCATACACCTGCAACATTTGCCACATTGCTCCCCTATCCACTCTATCATAGGCTTTTTCTAAATCCATAAATGCAATGAAAACTTCTCTACCTTTATCTAAATACTGTTCACATACATGCTTCAATGTAAACACTTGATCTACACATCCCCTACCCACTCTAAAGCCTCCTTGCTCATCTGCAATCCTACTCTCTGTCTTACCTCTAATTCTTTCAATAATAACCCTCCCATACACTTTACCTGGTATACTCAGTAAACTTATTCACCTATAATTCTTACAGTCTCTTTTATCCCCCTTCCCTTTATATAAAGGAACTATATACACTCTCTGCCAGTCCTTAGGTACCTTCCCTTTTTTCATACATTTACTAAACAAAAATACCAATCACTCCAACTCTATATCCCCCCCCCCTATTTGTAATATTTCTGTCATGATCACGTCAGTTCCAGCTGCTTTACCCCCTTTCATTCTACTTAATGCCTCACGCACCTCCCCCACACTCACCTCCTGCTCTTCTTCACTCCTAAATGAAGTTGTACCTCCCTGGCCAGTGCATGAAATTACCGCCTCCCTTTTTTCATCGACATTTAAAAGTTCCTCAAAATATTCCCGCCATCTACCCAATACCTCCAGCTCCCCATCTACTAACTCCCCTACTCTGTTTTTAACTGACAAATCCATTCGTTCCCTAGGCTTTCTTAACTTGTTTATCTCACTCCAAAACTTTTTCTTATTTTCTGCAAAATTTCTTGACAGTGCCTCTCCCACTCTTTCATCTGCTCTCGTTTTGCACTCTCTCACCACTCTCTTCACCTTTCTTTTACTTTCCATATACTCTGCTCTTCTTACAACACTTCTGTTTTGTAAAAACCTCTCATAAGCTACCTTTTTCTCTTTTATCACTCCCTTTACTTCTTCATTCCACCACTCACTCCTCTTTCCTCCTGCACCCACCCTCCTATAGCCACAAACTTCTGCCCCACATTCTAATACTGCATTTTTAAAACTATCCCAACTCTCTTCAACCCCCCACTACTCATACTTGCACTAGCCCACCTTTCTGCCAATAGTTGCTTATATCTCACCCTAACTTCTTCCTCCCTTAGTTTATACACTTTTACCTCTCTCTTACTTGAACATAAGAAAGGAGGAACACTGCAGCAGGCCTGTTGGCCCATACTAGGCAGGTCCTTCACAATCCGTCCCACTAACAGAATATTTGCTCAACCCAATTTTCAATGCTACCCAAGAAATATGCTTTGACAATTCTACCCACTCATGCGCGAGTCCCACTCAAATCCAACCCCTCTCACTCATGAATTTATCCAACCTAAATTTGAAACTACCCAAGGTCCTAGCTTCAATAACCCTACTAGGCAGACTGTTCCACTCATCAACTACCCTATTTCCAAACCAATACTTTCCTATATCCTTTCTAAATCTAAACTTATCTAACTTGAATCCATTATTGCGGGTTCTCTCTTGGAGAGATATCCTCAAGACCTTATTTATATCCCCTTTGTTAATACCCATTTTCCACTTGTATACCTCGATCATGTCTCCCCTCATTCTACGTCTTACAAGTGAATGTAATTTAAGGGTCTTCAATCTTTCTTCGTAAGGAAGATTTCTAATGCTATGTATTAATTTAGTCATTCTACGCTGAATGTTTTCTAACGAATTTATGTCCATTCTGTAATATGGAGACCAAAACTGAGCTGCGTAATCTAGGTGAGGCCTTACTAATGATGTATAAAGCTGTAATAACTTGCTGTTGCCATTTTCTTTTTGTCCTATCTACCTTTTACTCTAACTGTAGCTACAACTAAATAATGATCCGATATATCCGTTGTCCCTCTATAAACATGTACATCCTGAAGCCTACCCACTAAAAACATTTTACTAAAAATATTTTTATTATATTTATAAATTAACTAAAAATATAATGATCGATTAATTTTTTTATGCTACAACACAGTAATTTTTAAATGTATGCACTTTACTTTATATAAAATGTATTGTATGCACCTTACTTTAATAGAAAATGTACTGTATACATATTAATATGCACACAATGTATGCATACAGTGGACCACCGAGGTTCGGTCATAATCCTTTTCAGGAGCTAGACCTTAACTCGAACTGTTCGAAAGTCGAACCCTTATTTCCCATAAGAAATAATGTAAATACAATTAATCCGTTTCCACCCAAAAATATTCACCAAAAATTCATTTTTTAAAGAATAAATACTATAGTTTTACATACAGAAAACAATGAGAAATAAATATAAACTACTAATTATAATGGACAAATGAACAGTTAAATCAGTTTTACCTTTATTGAAGACTCTTGTTGGCGTATGAGAGAAACATGATATAAACTCTAGAATGAATAAAACATGTCATTACGAATGTAAGGACTGGTTGTAGTGTGTTGTTGTTGTTGGGTTTATAAGGGCCACTGACCATAAGCCGTGGTGGGTGGCAGCAGCAGGCCATCACAACTATTCACACAAACAATGTACATCATTTATAAATAAGAAATATTTACACTTTAAACAAACAAACAAACAAACAAATTTTATTTCATTGCAGGTTACATGGGTATTGGAAGTTACAATGTAAATTGAGTGCAAGGAGAGCCACTGACATGCCATGGCATTAGGGGCAGCTTATTCTAGTCCTTAAAAACTAGGTACTTAATATTAGAGAAATTTATTGAGTTTATTCTAGTTAAAAATTATTTTCAAAATTACAATATGATGAAATTTTACTGTTTAAATTATTATATAATGATATTAGATCTTAGATTGTTACAGGTGTTAAGATTCTTGAATGATAATATGGAATTGAGATTATCTTAAGGAAAATAACATCGAGCATTTTTGACATTAACTTATAATATGAGTAGGGGTAACATAATAGTAACATATTATTAAAAATTGAGATTATCGTATAGGAAAGTAACAATGAGCATTTTT
>WNWK01010677.1:22500-68939 GCA_009830355.1 Cherax destructor | reverse complement strand
CAATGGCTTTAAGTTGGATAAATTCAGATTCAGGAAGGATATAGGAAAGCATTGGTTTGGTAATAGAGTTGTCGATGAGTGGAACAAACTCCCGAGTGCAGTTATAGAGGCTAAAACGTTGTGTAGTTTTAAAAATAGGCTAGATAAATATATGAGTGGGTGCGGGTGGGTGTGAGTTGGTCCTGACTAGCTTGTGCTACTAGGTCAGATGCCGTGCTCCTTCCTTAAGTGAATGTAACCTGACCTGGATGGGTCGGGGCATTGGCTTAAGCCGGTGGGAGACTTGGACCTGCCTCGCATGGGCCAGTAGGCCTTCTGCAGTGTTCCTTCTTTCTTATGTTCTTATGTATCACTATTACAATCACCAAAGCCACCAAAACCCTCTGCCGCCACCACCACCGCCACCACACCACCGCCGTCACCACCGCCACCACCATCACCACCACCGCCACCATTACAACCAACCACCAACACCATCACCACCACCATCACCACCATCAACTAGCACATCTGCCACCACCACCACCACCATCAACCACCAACAACTACCCACCACCACCAACCACCTCCACCACCCACCACCACCATCCACCACCACTACCAACAACAACCACCACCACCACCACCACCAACCACCGCCACCAACACCACCAACACCAACCACCACCACAAACCACCACCACCACCACCACCAACCACCACCACCAACCACCAACCACCACCAATCACCAACCACCACCACCACCACCACCACCACCACCACCAACCATCGCCACCAACACCAACCACCGCCACCAACACCACCACCACCACCAACCACCACCAACCACCGCCAACACCCCCACCACCACCACCAAATACCACCAACGTCCCCCTCCCCTCCAGATCAAAGTCATTAGTTCTCCACTGGTCGTTCTTTACCTCTGGTCGCACAAGATGGAGGAAGAAACAATTGATTAACGACGGAGTGAAGTCAACCAGAGATTAACAAGAAAAAGGGAAAATAAAAGAGAGTGAAAAATAATAGTCTGGTGTGAGAAATAATAGACTGGCGTGATAAATAATAGGATTACGTGAGAAAAAAATAGGGTGGAGTGAGAAATAAGAGAATATAATGAAAAAAGACTGGCTATGATATAAATAAATTATTATTATAATACAAAATAAGTGCTAAACCCAATAGGGTCATGCAGCGATATATATCAATAAAACACTGGTTTGAGAAATAATTGGTGGGAAATGTCAGGTTGAGGGTGAAATAATAGGCAGGAATGAGAAGTATTAAGTTGGGGTGAGTGAAGAATAAAAGTTCTCGTTTTTATTTGCAGTCGTCGATGCTCTGCTCTCAATCACTCTCAGGCCAAGAGTTGATTATTTACACCGTTAAAGAGCGATGGGTTTTTTCTTTAATTTCATTTTTCCAGCTCTCGCACACTAGCTGTGTTTCCAGAACTGTTCCAGAATTATGATCTTGTAATTACTCTGCACATGGCGTCCAGAGTAGAGTGTACTCCTCTCCTAAGAGTACGTGCTACCTCTTCTCTGTACTCTCCCCAGTGATGGTACGATCTAGGAAGCTCTTGCCTGTACTTTCTTCATTCAAGAAACACACTTGGTAGCTCTTCTCAGTACCTTACCTAGTGATGGTTCCAGCTTGGTAGAGCTTTTCTGTACCCTCCTCAGTGATGGTTCGAGCTTGGTAAAGCTTTTCTGTACCCTCCTCAGTGATGGTTCGAGCTTGGTAGAGCTTCTCTATACCCTCCCCAGTGATGGTACGAGTATCACTGAAGTCGTACTTAGTGGCTTTCTTGAGTCCCTTCAAAGACTTTACGTTGCTCTCACTCCAACATTATCGTTACAGAGTTTTACAGCGCCACTCTTTGAGAACTGGTTGAAATCTGCCCAAATGGAAAGTCTTAGAAGTTAATTAATACTTTCTGTAAAATACCAGATTTACTTCTCCCAATCTTCACTCTTGGCACTGTGATGTCACCGGATTTTCCTCTACGCTTCTTCACTTTTAGCACACTGATGTCATCAGATTTTCCATCCCCCTTCCCCTGCCTCTTAAGTCTTAACACAGTGATGCTATCAGACTTTCCCATGCCCTCCTCTCCAGTAATAACACTGTGGTACCACCTCATAATGTGTGACTATAGCTCTCGTCCTTAGCAAGGTTGTCTTAGAGAAGGATGATGGACGAGGTTCCCAGACTCTCATAACTGTCAACTGAGGGGAAACTGAATAAGACATGTGAGCGACACCTGGAGATCTTCATTAAGAATACAATTCGCCAACCAGTGACTTTTTCTTCATATGATTTTTGAGAGTTTGGACCGAAAACTAGTATATAATCTTTGTATTGAATTGAAAAGGCCATTGGTTGGCGAAACGTCTTGGCAGTGACGATACCCAGGTGTTGCTGGAACTACAAGTACTGAAGATATGGCATTACAAGCATAATAGTTGTTGTAGGTACAGTCTGCTTGTAACTACAAACGCTGAGGACGGGACGCTATGCTCATAGCTCTGCTCCTGCTGCTACTAACCTGAAGATCACAAACAACGAGAACGGGACACCACGATCATAACTGTGTCCCTGTAACTACTGACAGTAAACACGGGTCACCACGAGCATAGCTATGTCCCTGTAACTACTGACAGTAAACACGGGTCACCACGAGGATAGCTATGTTCCTGTAACTCTATAGTACTGGTAAACACACACCTATTTATGAACTGTTAGAAATATTTTAATACTCATATATGAGAAGCATATACCAGCTGCTGACTATACCACCACAATGCGTCAGAAATGCACCTTACAGGCACTGAGTGCCTATCCTCCTCTGTATATCTTGTTTTATGTTATTTAAAAAACATAACACCAGCATTGTGAGGGTATACTATTGTGTGTGAGTTGCATGTTGGGAACACTCGTAGTGTACGGTTGAAGTATATGACAGTTACTTAGTGGGAACTCCCGTTGTGTGCTGTTTAACTATTTTATATGCAAAGGTATCGAAAGTCACATTGTTGGAACACCACCAGTGTACGGCTACATTAGTCTATTATATAGTTATATAGAGCCAACACTAGCCGGATGGGACTATATTGCTTTATCTGAAATTCAGGATGTTGGAACACTTGTAGTGTACGGTTACACTATTCTATAGGGAAGATAAGAGTATATTACATTTTATTCGGCGTATGTCACACCCGTATAGGCATTCCTCCTGACCAGCGAACCAGGTGCTAAGGGTTTAACGGTCAAAGGCCCCGTCCTTATAACAGTACCTCGGTTCAACCAAGCAATCACAAAGAAACCAGTCAAAGCTGTGAAGCGATGTGGTACACTCAAGGAACAACTTTGGCAGACTTACCTTCTCGGCTGGTCGCCTCAGTTTGGCCGTGTCTTATGTTTAAATTTGCCTCAGTGTACATAGCTATAAATACTATACATAGGCTATACGTTGTAAATACCAGCTTATTTTTGGTGAAGGAAATATAATTCATTGATTATCTGCTGTCTTTTGCTTGTTCCCAAGTGTATCACATTACAGCAAGGTGGGAAGGTCATATCTACGCCTTTGTACGTAATATCTACGGTGTGGCTGCTATATTCTACGTGAGTTACAAAGTGTGAACATCCTAGTGTGTGTAGATGAATGGTTCGTATCAAGATCCCAAGCTGTTGCTGTGTCAGACAGGATGTAGATGAATGGTTCAGAGAACCGACAAGTTATAAATTAGACACTATGCAACACTTGGGTATCTTTATTGAGGAAACGTTTCGCCACACAGTGGCTTCATCAGTCAATACAAAGTAGAAAGGTGTAAGAGAGGAGGAGTTTGAGGTAATCAGTCCCTCGGCCTGGAGTCGATGTGTTCAGTCCATTAATCTTGTTAGAAGTGTAGCACAAGGCCGTAGAGGTGGCTTATATGCTGTAATCAGGTGAGGCGAAGCAGGAGGAGGCGGGGTCATAGTGGTACCATCCACTATTCGAAGTAGGTCTTCGTCCAAAGCTTGGACAAGTGTTGAAGAATTCGTTTGTATCAATAAAGATACCCAAGTGTTGCATATGTGTCTAATTTATAACTTGTCGGTTCTCTGAACCATTCATCTACATCCTGTCTGACACAGCAACATCTTGGGATCTTGATACAAACGAATTCTTCAACACTTGTCCAACCTTGACGAGACCTACTCGACTAGTGGATGGTACCACTATGACCCCGCTCTCCTGCTTCACCTCACCTGACTACAGCATATAAGCCACCTCTACGGCCTTGTGCTCACTTCTAACAAGTGATGGACTGAACACATCGACTCCAGGCCGAGGGACTGATAACCTCAAATCCTCCTCTCCTTACACCTTTCTACTTTGTATTGGACTGATGAAGCCACTGTGTGGCGAAACGTTTCCTCAATAAAGATACCCAAGTGTTGCATATGTGTCTAATTTATATCCTAGTGTGTGACCACACTATTCTGAATGATACTGACATAGGATGAACCCCCACAGTGTGTAACTACACAGTAGGATATTATAGTAACAAGTATGGTGCTCTCTCTCTGGCTTCTGCTCTGCCATCTGTCACCGTCGTGTACACTTATTATTCTATCTGTACATATTGTAAATATGTGTATATAGTGGGTGAAGGCAAAATATACATTATAGTCTACTGCAGAGTTTGTTTGCTCCAATTTCCATTACGACCAGGTCTCACAGGTCAATCAATACGTGTGTTCGTAATACTGATCATCTATTTGATATCCTTAATTTTCACTAGACTGGTGAATTTTTCAACAAACACACACACACACACACACACACACACACACACACATAAATACACATACACACACACACGCACACGCACACACACACGGGGCCAGGAGCTATGAATCGACCCCTGCAACCACAACTAGGTGAGTACACACGCACACACACACACACACACACACACACACACACACACACACACAAACTTATCAATACTACTAGGAAAATGGATGTGGAGAGAAACATGGAAAAATTACGTTGGTCTGTCTATTTCGACCTCGGGCTGAGGCCATCTTCAGCAGAATACGATTATGAATACATGATAAAATACGAGTGAAAAACAATAACTGAGGAACCGGTTCCTATGAAGATGTAGGTCATAGGGCTAAATAGGAATCTATGTAAAAGATACTTTCTGTTAAAACAGAAGTATTGAATTCTACGAATGATATACGTAGTAGAAATCCTAGGCATTAAAGTTGGAAATAGGAATTTGATAATTATTCTAGTATATAAACCACCATCAGCAACTGCTGAGGAATTCACAGATCAGTTAAGGAAGATAAACAGCTATCTGGATAGGCTAGAAAATCCCACACCAAATATTTTACTCCTTGGAGATTTTAGTCTCCCACATGTAAAATGGAAGATGGCGCAACGCAATGTTATACCAGAAATATCTCCTGGAAGCACCCTGGCTCAACAGGCACATACCAGGGAACTAATGAGGCTTTGTGAAACGTACTCATTGAACCAACAGATAATTGATCCCACTAGAAATGAAAATATCCCGGATTTGATATTGACAAACAACGAGGAACTAATCAGAGACATAACAGTTACAAAAACAATATACTCTGATCACAACATCATAGAAGTTCAAACGAGTATTAACTCAGGGTTAGGGAACGGCATCACTAATGCTAGAGACGGGATGTTTAGTAACTTTAATTTTAACAATAGAATTGACTGGGAAAAAATAAACCAAGAGCTATCAGACATCCTGGGAATCATACATGAGCACCCTAAAGCCCTGCCAGTGCATAGAGAAACTGAATATAGAAGCATACAAGGTATGTATGGAGCACGTACCATTGAAAAAACCCAGAAGATCAGATATAGAGAGAGAACGTAGGAGATGGTACAGAAGATCAGATATATAGAGAGAGGCAAGGGGATGGTACAGAAGAAGAAAACGGGTTACTGAATTGCTTAAAAACACAAACATGTTGTAACAGAGGAGAGATAGTTTTAGCCGAGAGATCACTGAATTAGAGCAAAAACTTAGGATATCATACCTAACAGAAGGACAAAAGGGACAAAGGGCCATACAGGATATTGCAAGAAATCTAAAATATTTCTATTCTTATGCAAAATCCAAGCTAAGAACTGCGTGTAGAAGTGGACCATTATTGAGAGGAGATTCGTATACTGACGATGAACAGGAAATGAGTGAAATCCTAAAAGAACAGTATGAGTCGGTGTTCAGCAACCCACTAAATGAGAGCAGAAACATTTTTCACTCCACCAGAAGGCTGCGCAGACCAACTAACTGACATTAGTACAAATCCTATAGATTTCGAAAAAGAAATGTATAACATGCCCACTCACTCAGCACCTGGACCAGATTCGTGGAATGCTCTATTTATAAAGAAGTGCAAAGTACCACTAGCACGAGCCCTCAGTATTCTTTGAAGAAAGAGCTTAGATCTAGGTGAAATACCGGAGGCTTTAAAGAGTGCAGACATAGCTCCGTTGCGTAAGGGAGGTAGTAGATTACAGACCAGTAGCCCTAACTTCTAACATCATGGACCAGCACAACCAGCATGGTTTTAGAGTAGGACGATCATGCCTGTCAGCGCTGTTTAACCATTATGACGACCAAAACGCAGATGTGATTTACACAGTTTTTGCAAGGCGTTTGACAAATGCGATCATGGAGTGATAGCTCACAAAATGAGGGCCATGGGCATTACGGGGAAGGTAGGCAGATGGATACACAGAACACAAAAAGTAGTAGTAAACAGAGCAAGATCCAGCATCAGCGAGGTCTAAAGCTCAGTGCCCCAAGGCACTGTCCTGGCACCTCTGCTGTTTCTCATCCTCAAAACATAGATAAAAACCCGTCACACTTTTGTATCATCAAATAAGCATGAAAGTCACTGCGCTAGAGGACACTGAAAAATTACAGGAAGACATAAGCAGGGTTTTCCAGTGGGCAGTGGAGAACAACATGACGTTCAGTGGTGATGAGTTCCAGCTGCTTAGGTATGGAAAAATGAAGAACTCAAAAGGAACACTATATACACAACTCAAGAGGGTCATCAAACAGAACGAAAGGAACACGTAAAGGACTTGGGAATAATTATGTCAGCTGACCTTTCTTTTAAAGACCATAACAAGACAAAGATGACGACAGCCAGGAAGATGACGGGGTGGGTATTGAGAACTTTCAAAACAAGGGAAATAATGGCGATGGTGACTCTTCAAATCGCTAGTGCTCCCTCACTTAGAATATTGCTCAGTGCTGACGGCTCCGTTCAAAGCAGGAGAAATATCAGAGCTGGAACAAATACAGAGATCATTTACGGCTCACATTGAGCCAGTGAAACATCTAAATTACTGGAAACGCCTTCAAGTCTTGAACTTGTACTCATTGGAGCAGAGGAGAGCAAGATACATGATAATATATACCTGGAAAGTACTTGAGGGCCTGGTCCCAAATTTGCACACTGCCATAACAACATACTGGAGTGAGAGATATGGGAGGAAGTGTAAAATAAACCCAGTGAAGAGCAGGAGTCCGGGGTCCCAGACTATTCAACATCTTACCAGAAGATATCAGAAACACAGCTGGAACCAGTGTAGACGCCTTCAAGAGGAAACTGGACAAGTATCTTCACCAGGTACCGGATCAATAAGGTTGTGATGGATATGTGGCAGCGGGCCCCCAGCAGCAACAGCCTAGCCCATGGCCGGGCTCCGAGAGTTGTAAAACTCTCGAAACTCTTCAAAGGTAAGGTATATTAAAGGTATGTATATGTCAGCGCACTTTTAAATCCACTTACACACTGCTGGAAGTAGTTCCTATGAAGATACGCGTGTAAGCGCACCTTTTGTACACTTACACCTTTCATGCACTGGTATTTGTCATGTATAGTGTCACGCATTTTCTGTTGACTTATTGCTTACACATATCTGGGCCGTCTGGTTGGCAGCAAACGATGGGGTAAGGGAGTGGAGGTTGGATGGGTGGGGAGGTTGTTGTAAGTGTGGGTAGGAATGATTATTGATATGGGGAGGGGATTTGAGATCGTGAGGGGAAGGGAAGGGAAGGGGGTTGTTGTGGGCGTGATGGGGGGAAAGGGTTGTATGCATTAGGCGAAAAACTTGTGATCGTGAGGGAGAGAGGTGGGCGTGAAGGAAAATAGTTGTGGGCGTGAGGGAACGGTTCTGGAATCAGTAGTAGTATTAGTAGTATTTTCTAGTTGTCAAAGACACTTGTCGACAAACACCTGACTTGTAGGTGGGTGAATTTTTTTGTGAGTGAACAGCAGGACTTACCAACAGCTCCGTCTCTGCCCTTGGCAGCATAGCGAATGCTCAGACCATCCTCCCTCTTGAAGCGTATCTCCGGGGCTGGGTAGCCCTCAGCTCCACAGCGCAGCAGCGCAGGAGAGTCTTCGTTCACCTCCACGTCAGTGCTGGTCTCCTCATCCAGGATGTTGGGTGGCACTGTGCGGGAGATACCAGGTAATTTATTTTATCTAGCAAAGTTGTATCCATCAGAAAATATCCCTCGTCATTATGAAGAAGAATATAAAGTCACGAAATAGTTGCTGGAACAATTCACCAAAAAGCGACACTTAAGAGGAACTTTGTCCATCCTGGCTCACTGTCAAGACCCAACTGGGCGAGAAAAGTAAAGAAGGTCTGAAATCAATTTCCCCGCTCCTCTAACAAATTGTCTTCAGGCCTTCTCTACTTTTCTCACTTCAGATGTGACTTGACAATGGTCCACAACTTGACAGTGATCCTTAGTGCGCGTTTCTGGTGAATCGTCACTGTGACAAAAAAAAAAAAAAACACCCAGCCTTTCTTACCTACTTCTTGTCTACCCCACCCCATTCTTGCCATCAGGCTTATGACCTGACAAAAAAAAAAGTGCTGTTATCCTATTTTATATGACAGTTACACAGTGGGAACAAAACTTGGCTGTTTCCATCAAAAGCCAACTGTTCCATCACTCTGGGTGGATTTCATACAGTAGGAAATTTGTCAGCCTAAGCTGGGAGATTCCAGTAGGGCAGTGTGGATATGACGATGAAGGGGGTGGCACTGTTGCAGAGAGAAGAGGTGAAACTGTTGGGGAAAGAAGGGGTGGCACTGTTGGGGAAAGAAGGGGTGGCACTGTTGGGGAAAGAAGGGGTGGCACTGTTGGGGAAAGAGAGGTGGCACTGTTGCAGAGAGAAGAGGTGAAACTTGGGGAAAGAAGGGGTGGCACTGTTGGGGAAATAAGGGGTGGCACTGTTGGGGAAAGAAGGGGTGGCACTGTTGGGGAAAGAGAGGTGGCACTGTTGCAGAGAGAAGAGATGAAACTGTTGGGGAAAGAAGGGGTGGCACTGTTGGGGAAAGAAGGGATGGCACTGTTGGGGAAAGAAGGGGTGGTACTGTTGGGGAAAGAAGGGGGTGGCACTATTGGGAGAGAAAGAAAAGTCACTAACCACATGACCTCACAACAAATGAACAACCCAGGGCAGCACGGGTTTAGAGCAGGTCGCTTCCTCCTGCCTCTCATAGCTACTGGACCACTACGACATGGTCTTAGATGCACTGAAAGACGAGCAAAATGTAGATGTGGTATACACAGACAAGTGTGACTCTTGTCTAATAGCGCACAAAATGCATTTAAAAGTAATGAATGGAAAATGGAGCAGATGGATTTTGAACGTTCTAACAAACAGTTTTCAAAGAGTAACTATCAACAAAGTTAAAAGCTGCCAGTGAAAAGCTCTGTTACCCAACGCACGATACTCGACCCCTTTCCCCTACCCATCCTTTTCCTCATCATTATATCTGACATAGACACCGGCATATCATCCACTGGAGATGATACTAAAATTTGCATGAGTGACATCCATCGAGGGTACAGCAAATCTCCAAGTTAATATCAAGCGTTTTTCAGTGGGCCGCAGAAAATTATTTGATGTTCAATGAGGACAGATTTCAATTATTCTGAGCATTCAATTATTCTGATCGTAAAACTAATTCTAACCACTTTCTGGCGCGAGAAACTAATGAAAGGGACTGAGTTGTGATAATTTTAGATCTCTCTTTCTAGGATGACATCAGAGACATTATCACAAACGTGAGAAAAATCATAGGATGTATTTTGAGAACCTTCAGAACAAGGGATGCCAAGCCACTGATGGTCCTAGATGAATGGTTCAGAGAACCGACAAGTTATAAATTAGACACATATGCAACACTTGGGTATCTTTATTGAGGAAACGTTTCGCCACACAGTGGCTTCATCAGTCCAATACAAAGTAGAAAGGTGTAAGGAGAGGAGGAGTTTGAGGTAATCAGTCCCTCGGCCTGGAGTCGATGTTCAGTCCATCATTGTAGAAGTCGCACATGTCCTAGGGTGGCTATATACTGTAGTCAGTGAGGCGAAGGAGGAGGCGGGTCATAGTGGTACATCCACTGGCGAAGTGGCTTCGTCAAAGGTTGGACAAGTGTTGAAGAATTCTTTTTTCGGTTCTCTGAACCATTCATCTACATCCTGTCTGACACAGCAACATCTTGGGATCTTGATACAAACGAATTCTTCAACACTTGTCCAACCTTTGGACGAAGACCTACTTCGACTAGTGGATGGTACCACTATGACCCCGCCTCCTCATGCTTCGCCTCACCTGACTACAGTATATAAGCCACCTCTACGGACATGTGCTGTACTTTCTACAAGATTGATGGACTGAACACATCGATTCCAGGCTGAGGGACTGATTACCTCAAACTCCTCCTCTCCTTACACCTTTCTACTTTGTATTGGACTGATGAAGCCACTGTGTGGCGAAACGTTTCCTCAATAAAGATACCCAAGTGTTGCATATGTGTCTAATTTGTAACTGATGGTCCTCTTTAAGTCACCTTCTGTCTGTAGAAGTGTTGCACATTATCATCCCCATTCAAGGCAGGCGAAATTGCAGATTTGCATAGTGTACAAATAACCTTCATTGCACGTATAAGTTCAGTAAATCACTTAAATTACTGGGAAGTCCCTTGACCTGTTGGACTTGGAACGAAGGTGAGGAAAATGCATAAATTATACCTAGAAAATCCTAGAGGGATTGGTCTCAAATACCTCGCTTTACTCTCTGTCTCTCTGTCTCTCTCTCTCTCTCTCTCTCTCTCTCTCTCTCTCTCTCTCTCTCTCTCTCTCTCTCTCTCTCTCTCTCTCTCTCTCTCTCTCTCTCTCTCTCTCTCTCATTATTACTCTGATTTGTATTTTATTTGTCTACATTGCTGTTTTACTTCACTTTGTACATATTGTAGGTGGTGAGAATATACGGATACTCAAAAAACTACCCTTGAATTTGCGTTCGATTTTATTCTCGTGGTTTGTTCCTACCCTGGGGACGTGACTTACAGCCAGGTACTACATGCCTTTTATTTCTACCTGTGTTCGTAGTGCTTCATAAGGCAATATATGTGCCTGCGCCTGTCTGGACATATGCCGCATCTCAAATTGCAAGGAATCCTGATCATCCCGTAAAACCAGCGCCGCTGATTCCAGTGCTACAGTTACGTGAACTATTCTTCAGACTCATTATTGAATACGTTAGTTCTTTGCCTCAGACTTACATGTGTAATAAATATATGTCAGAATATACGTTTACTCTTTATCCAGACACGATACCATTATGACACATTAGTGCACGCTCTGTTGTAAATGTTGTGATCAAGCTCTGTCATAACTCGGGATAATCAGTAGTACCTCATACACAAATAACCCGTACACAGGAGAGAGAAGCTTACGATGACGTATCGGTCCGACTTGATCAATTTACTACTACTATATCTACCACTACCTCTCTTCTTCTTTCCTACTTCCTCTCTTGTCCCGTCCCTGTCTGCTGGCCTATATACACTCCCTCCTTCCTGTTAGTATGACTTTGTCAATGGTCCAAGTCGGAGCGAAACGTCGTGGTAAGCTCCCCTCTCCTGTGTGAGGGTTATTTGTGCATTGTTCCAGTCACGTTATTGTACCTTTTTGTTCTTCAGTAGTATCTCATCCATGTACTATCCTGAATCTCAAGGTTCGCTTGAGAGATTTTACGAGGTGCTCAAAAACACGTAATGAGTGCATGTGATAGACGAGGGAGTTAGTACCTTTATTACTTTTTTCTATGAAGGAAAGCGTGCAGGAATCACTTGGTCATAGTCTCTTTGAGCTCACTTATGGCTATTTCATCAATGAGCTTTAACCATTTTTCAAAGAGGATTGTATCATTGGTAAGAGTACTGTTGCTTCCTGGCATGATGTTCTTAATCCTCGGGATAAACTTGGCCATATAAGTCACCTTGATGCAGTGAACCTGAGACAAGCACAAGGGATGATGATGGATCAATGGGACATGACAATCATGTCACATTCTTTTTCAGCAGGCGACTTTCTCATGATTTAACAACCACTGGCAGGTAATTCACTGCAACTAAGATTCACGAGACTCTAAGAACGAGGCTAAGTTGAGCGACTTAAATTACAAGATAGTCACCCTTGACACAGAACATCCTGATCTTATGTATCACATAAACCAGATCAAGCAGGGGTGTCATGAGTACACTATGAGACAACACAGTAAGTCTCAGGGGCCCAAGATTGCTCAACTGCCTCTCAGCATACATAAGGGGGATTACCAATAGACCCCTGGCTGTCTTCAAGAGGGAGCTGGAGAGGCACCTAAAGTTAGTACCTGACCAGCCGGCCTGTGGTTCGTACGTCAGTTTGCGTGCGGCCAGCAGTAACAGCCTTGTTGATCAGGCACTGATCCACCGCGAGGCCTGGTCATGGATCGGGCCGCGGAACAGCCTCCAGGTATACTCCAGGTAAGGCGTCTTATACACCAATGTGCATTTCTGTCATGAATCCTTAGTTCCTGAATGTGAAATTGTAATTAATAAGTCTCTGGTGTCGACGTTTGCATTAATAATACTCGGATTTTCACATTTTTTTTGAAATTCAGACAATACTTTGTGTTTGATCACGAAAGTGAATTCAGTCCTTTTCAATATATTTTATAAGGCATCTGTCAGTTATGTACACCACATTTTCAATATATTTTATAAGGCATCTGCCTCAGTTATGTACACTACATTTTCAATATATTTTATAAGGTATGTGCCTCAGTTATGTACACTACATTTTCAATATATTTTTTAAGGCATGTGCCTCAGTTATGTACACCACATTTTCATAATGTGGATGTACATATTATTTTTCTTATCCATTAGCATCCTTATCGTACTAACCAACATCCAGATCATAGCTGATAACATAAAATAACAGATCTTGACACAAACACGATATATTTGACATACACGCTCCAAGGTCTTCACGTCACGGCATTCCCATTGCAGTGGTAGACACAACCCTCGTACCTGTAGAGGTGTGCCCCTTGCTGTTGAGCAGTTAAATTGCACTCCATAAACTTTACACCCCAATTTATGGGGTGTTAATTTTATGGAGACCTGGATACAGGATTCTGTGGCACCACAACACATCTTCATTAAATGTAAATACAAGAATTGATATGTTGGAGGCCATTATCTGAATTAGCTTTGTCACCCAGGCTCGTCCTCAAGTTATCCAGGCTCGTCCTCGAGTTACCCAGGCTCGTCCTCAAGTTATCCAGGCTCGTCCTCGAGTTACCCAGGCTCGTCCTCGAGTTACCCAGGCTCGTCCTCAAGTTATCCAGGCTCGTCCTCGAGTTACCCAGGCTCGTCCTCAAGTTATCCAGGCTCGTCCTCGAGTTACCCAGGCTCGTCCTCGAGTTACCCAGGCTCGTCCTCAAGTTATCCAGGCTCGTCCTCAAGTTACAAAGGCTCGTCCTCAAGTTATCCAGGCTCGTCCTCGAGTTACCCAGGCTCGTCCTCAAGTTATCCAGGCTCGTCCTCGAGTTACCCAGGCTCGTCTTCGAGTTTCCCAGGCTCGTCCTCAAGTTACCCAAGCTCGTCCTCGAGGTACCCAGGCTCTTCTTCGAGTTACCCAGGCTCGTCCTCAAGTTACCCAGGCTCGTCCTCGAGTTACCCAGGCTCCTCTTCGAGTTACCCAGGCTCGTCCTCAAGTTACCCAGGCTCGTCCTCGAGTTACCCAGGCTCCTCTTCGAGTTACCCGGGCCGTCCTGTTCCCCGTCCTCAAGTTACCCAGGCTCGTCCTCGAGTTACCCAGGCTCGTCCTCAAGTTACCCAGGCTCGTCCTCAAGTTACCCAGGCTCGTCCTCGAGTTACCCAGGCTCGTCCTCAAGTTACCCAGGCTCGTCCTCAAGTTACCCAGGCTCGTCCTCGAGTTACCCAGGCTCCTCTTCGAGTTACCCAGGCTCGTCCTCAAGTTACCCAGGCTCGTCCTCGAGTTACCCAGGCTCGTCCTCGAGTTACCCAGGCTCGTCCTCAAGTTACCCAGACTCGCGTCCTGATGGTCCAAAATCCTCTGACGGTGTAGGGATTGCAGCAGTGTTCCCAGTATTGTGCGAGGTCACTCATTAGACTCAGCATTTTTACAGCTGAAGTGTATGCAATTCTCAGCGATTATACGTACAGCGTCGTGGCCTACCTCAACATTCGTGGTAGTATTAGACTGCTTTAGTGCTTTGCACGCTATAAAAAAATTACTTCGCCTCGCCCCCTAGTTCTTCATATACAGCTTTGGTTGCGCCGCATTTCTAGCAAAAACAAAGAAATCGTTTTCTGTTGGATCCCTGGTCATGTTGATGTTCAGGGCGAAGAGCAGGCGATGAGCTGCGCGGTCAGCGGTACATGACATTCATGGTTGACATGGGGTGTTCCGTGCTCAGACTATTTTGCTATAATCTCTAACCACCTTCGCAACCGTTGAACAACGTTCATCTGAGTTGATTCATAATAAATTATATTCTATCAAGCCGTGTTTAGGATTCTGGTTTTCTTATCGATGTCGTGTTTGGGAGACTACGCTTTCCCGTCTTTGCATCGGGCACACACGTCTCGCTCATGGGTATTTCATGGAGGGGCGCTCGGTGCCACTCTGTGAGAATTGTCAGGTCCAATTTCAGTTTGCCATATTTCATTAGACTGTCCTGCCTACCAGCGGCCACGCAGAATTGATCTCCGACGTCGTCGACGCTCTAACATCTTTACTTTATCTTCCCTCCTCGCTGACGGCCCCACCTTGGACTCAGACTTCCTTTTTGACTTTTTGACAGCAAGAGATTTATTACACAACCTTAGATTATACTTCCTTTAGCACTCCTCATCGTTCTTATTAACTCTTCCTGTTATACTCTCCTTCCTCGCTAGTCTCTGATCAAGTATATTAAACCTTTAGCATGCCCTAACCTGCACCGCGGTATGACCCTTGTGGGCTTAGCGCTTAGTTATGATTATATTAATTATCGTCCTCAAGTCACCCAGGCTCGTCCTTAAGTCACCCAGGCTCGTTCTTAAGTCGTACAGGGTTGTCTTATAGTCACGTTATTTAAGACTCAAGGCTTCCAGTATCTCAACATCCCAAGGCTCAAACTATGAACGATATTGTTCAGTATATCCACGATCCAATGTATGCTGGGTTCTATTCCATAGTAATTTTTCCCAAGTTCATCCAAGTTAACAACTGAAGAGTCCTCAGAGCTTGGGCTTTGTGCCTTAATGCTTCACAAAGCCCTGTTCGTCCTGGACTCAGACAAGCATCTCATAATTAATGAGCCGTCGCGCTGAACACAGACCACCTTAAACTGATATACTCTATTTCTACATGTTATCGCTTCCTGTAAAAAAATTTTTTTTTAATATTTTTATTACTAGTATTATGATCATCTTTATAGTTGATTTGTATTAACGTTACTTTTATTATTAAATTATTAATAATTAGTATTAGGAAGAATAAACATAAAAATATTTTTGTTTTTATTTTGGTTATATTACTGCTATTATTAGCATTAGTATTTTCATGTTAAATTATTATTATTATTATTATTATTATTATTATTATTATTATTATTATTATTATTATTATTATTATTATTATTATTATTATTATTATTATTATTATTGTCCCCGAAGTGGTTGCCTAAATTTTTATTTTCCCTTCCTACAAAATTCTTATTTCGTTCATAACACAATAATACTTCATCTACCTGGAGTCTACCTGGAGGGCATTTCGGGGAACAACGCCCCCGCGACCCGGTCCATGACCAGGCCTCCTGGTAGATCAGGGCCTGATCAACGAGGCTGTTACTGCTGACCGAACGTAGTCCAACGTACGAAGCACAGCCCGGCTGATCCGGCACTGACTTTAGATATCTGTCCAGCTCCCTCTTGAAGACAACCAGAGGTCTATTGGTAATTTCCCTTATGGCTGGTGGGAGGCTGTTGAAAAGTCTTGGGCCCCGGACACTTATTGTGTTTTCTCTTAGTGTACCAGTGGCGCCCTTACTTTTCACTGGGGGTATGTTGCATCGCCTGTCAAGTCTTTTGCTTTCGTAGGGAGCCCTTTCTGTGTGCAGATTAGGGACAAGTCCCTCCAGAATCTTCCAGGTGTAGATTATGATATATCTCTCTCGTCTGCGCTCCAGTGAGTACAGGTTAAGTGATTCCAGGCGTTCCCAGTAGTTAAGGTGTTTGATGGAACTTATATGTGGAGTAAAGGTTCTCTGTACATTCTCTAGATCAGCAATTTCACCTGCCTTGAATGGAATGTTAATTTCAGCAGTATTCCAGCCTAGAGAGAACAAGTGATTTAAAAAGGATAATCATTGGCTTAGCATCTCTTGTCTTGAATGTTCTCATTATCCATCCTACCAGTTTCCTCGCAGATGTGATAGTGGCATTGTTGTGGTCCTTGAAGGTGAGGTCTTCGGACGTTACCACTTCCAGGTCCTTCACATTACTTTTCCGCTCAATTTTGTGATTAGAGTTTGTAATATACTCAGTCCTAGCTATTATTTCCTCTAGTTTTCCATAACGGAGTAGTTGGAATTTGTCTTCATTGAACATCATATTGTTCTCCATTGCGCATTGGAAACCTTGGTTTATATCTTCTTGGAGATTTGCCGTGTCCTCAATGGATGACACTCTCATGCAGATCTTAGTATCGTCTGCATAGGATGACACGGTGCTATGGGTTACATCTCTGTCTATGTTTGATATGAGAATGAGGAACAGGATAGGGGCGAGTACTGTGCCTTGTGGAACAGAGCTCTTCACTATGGCAGCTTCCGATTTAACTCTGTTTACCACTACTCTTTGTGTTCGATTGGTTAGAAAGTTGAAGATCCATCTTCCTACTTTGCCAGTTATCCCTTTAGCACGCATTTTGTGTGCTGTTACACCATGATCGCACTTGTCAAAGGCTTTTGCAAAATCTTTGTATACTACATCTGCATTCTGTTGGTTTTCCAGTGCACCCAAGATCATATCATAGTGGTCCAGTAGTTGCGAGAGGCAGGAGCGACTTGCTCTGAAACCATGTTGCCCTGGATTGGGCAATTTTTGGGAGTCCAAGTGGTTGGCAATCCTGTTTCTTAGAACTCTTTCAAAGATTTTTTGATGTGGGATGTTAAGTTATTGGTCTATAGTTTTTAGCTATTGCTTTGCTGCCATCTGATTGGCATCAAATTTTCAGCACAGGTGTATGGTAACTAGGCCAAGATTCATGCAACAACTGGAATGTGTAGATTCACTTTGAAGAGAGAGGTTGAACTCATTTCAAGACTCCTGGAATGAGTCCGATATCTTCCAAAAGCCACTGCTGCTTGGCCACTGCTGCTTGGTATTGAAACAGTAACAACACTGCGACTAGGCAAGGATTTGAACCCATGTCGTTTTGACCCTGCCTCGTGGTGAGCAAAAATCACATGATGCTCTAACCCATTGGACCACACAATCCTACAAGAATCAAGCACCCAGCAGAGCTAGGTGTTTTACCTTGATCCGAGGGCAAAAAACATGGGTTCGAATCCTCGGCTAGTCGCAGTGTTGTTATTGATTCAATACCACTCGGTCGTGGTCACAATAATATAAATGCTGCTTGTGGAGGATAGTACATCAAACGGGGATTAGAATGACATTAGCTCAGAGGCACCCACACCACCATATGCCCTCGGATCAAGGTAAAACACCTAGCTCTGCTGGGTACTTGATTATATATATATATATATATATATATATATATATATAATACATATATATATATATATATATATATATATATATATATATATATATATATATATATATATATATATATATATATATATATATTATCATAGCGGAGAATGACCGAATTTTTTATTATTGCTGTGTTGTTTTCGTTTAGGCTACTATTATAATATCAATGTTTGTGGGATTTTTCTAATGCTATGGGCACTGGTATGCCTGGGGGCACTTCCTGTTCTCTCTCTCTCTCTCTCTCTCTCTCTCTCTCTCTCTCTCTCTCTCTCTCTCTCTCTCTCTCTCTCTCTCCATCACTACAGTGAAGCGTCCTTTGGGATCGCATTTGCTTGGACTTCCTTCTCTTTTCTGCAACTTTGCAAGCTCCTGATGATGTTGATTCAAAACGAAAGGCCTAGAGCTATCATTCTACCCCCGTGGTTGTTTTGCATCCTGTATCCTTGGTATGGATATTTGCATATATATATATATATATATATATATATATATATATATATATATATATATATATATATATATATATATATATATATATATAAATATGTAATAAAATATACCTACTGGTAAATAAAATAAAAGATGGAGTGGTAGGGGAAGTGGAATATTCATATGGCTTCAGGAAGAAATCCAAATATTCTTCCTTGAAGCCTTTTATTCACTTCTCCGAGGCTATGGGTCCCACAATTTGTACCAGAGGTGGACCCCATCCTATATATATATATATATATATATATATATATATATATATATATATATATATATATATATATATATATATATATATATATATATGCTAGGAATTCGCAAGAGCAGGCGAAATATTCACAAACACTGATCTCTGGCCGACGGAGACTCGAACCTACGAACCTCATGACAAGGTACGCAGTGCTTTACCGACCGTACCACACTGGTCCAATACCTTGGCATTCAGCTTTCGCTAGACGTTACTCCAAGGCAGCCAGCTTTCAGGCAGGTGGCTTACAGCTTTTCATCTCATCCCCTGCATGCATCGACACAAATAGAGATTTTTGGACCAGTGTGGTACGGTCGGTAAAGCACTGCGTACCTTGTCATGAGGTTCGTAGGTTCGAGTCTCCGTCGGCCAGAGATCAGTGTTTGTGAATATTTCGCCTGCTCTTGCGAATTTCTAGCATATATATATATATATATATATATATATATATATATATATATATATATATATATATATATATATATATATATATATATATATATATATATATATATATATGTCGTGCCGAGTAAGTAAAACTTGCGATTTTGGCTTAAAACCAACGCACTTCTTGCCAAACAGGGCAAGCGAAAATTTGTGTATGCAATAATTTCTCAAAAATAATGAATTACGTATTGAGAGTCGTAATAAACGACTGTCAATAATAATAATAAAAAACTAAAGAATGGACGGAAGCAGAAATGTGGTAGTGAAAATTAGCAAGGTCAGCGACGCTATGTTGTTATCATCTGGAAAATCTGTTTAGCAATGAAGACTAAAACTACGTAACCAAACTTCTCACGACTCATTGTACTTTAATAATTTTAAATAATTCATCTTTACATCGTTGATGCATCTTCTTATCCGCTTTTAAGTATAGAATTTACTGCAGCTTTATTATTCTTTGACCTGTATTCTGCAACCTATATTTTATTATTAAAGCTGATGCGATATTCCTCAATAATACACATTTCCTGTGGTGATATTTATTTTATGAAGTCGAAGTATTATTAATGAATGAATTTTAACCCAATTCCATGACTTTTTTTTTCTGTACAGCGAATTTTCTAGCAATAACGAGCACTCTCACTCTCACTCTCACTCTCAGTTGACAAAGAGGAAATATTTTCAATACCTTTACACCACTGGTCAACGCTAAATTTTTGCATAAATGAGTTAGGGAAGAAAGGCAAGATTTTCCAAAAAATATTTAAATTATGTATACATTATATATATATATATATATATATATATATATATATATATATATATATATATATATATATATATATATATATATATATATATATACATGTATATATGAGTACACACACATACATACATCAAAACCAAGGTAGTAAACACCTGCTTCATGGCTGTCGTCGTCAACATATGCTCAGTGTTGAACTGATAAAACCACTGGTGTTGCACACGTCTCATTCATCAATGACACAAACAACGGCGCTACACAGTCACACAAGTATCACATACAGACAATAGTGCCACGTCAACAATAGTGCCACGTCAACAATAGTGCCACACAAGCAACACAAGAAGCTTACTTCAATTGAGGGCGGGGTTTGGGCTGGATGGGGGCCGGGGGATGGATGGGGTGGGGGCTGGTTGAGGGTGGGGTCCCTTAAGACTAGCCAGGAGTTTACTGCTCGATTTTATTTCTCTTCGGTTATGGTAATTTGTGCTCCAGGGAGCAAGGGCCTGCCAGCCTCAAGCTCTACTCTCCTTTTATTAAGGCTACCCTGACGCCACCATGCTGTTCTGGGACTGCAATGGTAGACACACTAGCCGAGGTGGCCAGAAGAGCTCACATGGGTAGAGCAAAGTTTCTAGTTATGGGTGATTTTAATCACAAGGAGATTGACTGGGAAAACCTGGAGTCCCATGGGGGTCCCGAAACATGGAAAGCCAAGTAGATGGATGTGGTACTTGAAAACCTCATGCATCAACATGTTAGAGACACTACCGGAGAGAGAGGTGAGGATGATCGAGCAAGACTGGACCTAGTAGTCACCTTGAGTAGTTCGGACATTGAGGATATCACGTACGAAAGGCCCATTGGAGCTAGTGATAATGTGGTTATGTGCTTTGATTACATAGTTGAGCTACAAGTGGAGAGAGTAGCAACTACCATCAGCCCAATTAGTCAAAACGGAGGATGGTATAAACCTTGGTAACTGATACTGACAAATTGGTTTAAAAAAGACAAGTGGGGCAAACACTAGGACATATTTATTAGAAAACGTTCCGGTCCTGGGACCTTGATCACCTCGAAGTGATCATAAATTTGCGCTGAATGAAGCCAGTGATTTTGTCACTTTACATAATAAGCATAATCATAATTCCATCCTGCTGTCCCATCGTTCAAGACTCACCGACGACTTCGAGGTAGCCCTGCCTGGAGATTGGGGGCACTGTGTTGATCTGACAGAGGTAGTAGCCACGGTCAGCTAGACTGACAGCGTCCAGGTGCAGGAACCACGTGCTGTTGTCGCTGTGGGAGACGCGGATGCGGTAGTTGCGGGAGATCATTGTGTTGGAGATGCTCAGCAGCGTCTGTGTGTCCGCCTTCATCCACGCGATCTGTGGCGGAGATGTTGGAGATGAGAAGCATGTGGAGGACCCGGGTGAGGTTAGACATGTGAGACGGGAGAGGTTAGCCATGTGGGGACATGAGAGAGGCTAGTCACTGGTGAGGATAGACATGGGTAAGGTAAGACGTGAGTGGGATATGGGGAAAGCTAGACATATAGTGCATACCTGAAAAATTAGCTATATAGATGACACATGGTGGAAGACCACAAAGACTCCAAACCTCGCTCAAGGAGTAGGACTTCTAGGTGAGCATTAGTACCGAGCATATTGCTTAAGGCGCACATCGACCGAATAAGCTCTGCAGCATATGCACCTTTGAAAACCTAAGTAATCTTACATTTTTCATGACACTATATATGATATATGTCGAGCCTGTCTTAAAATCTACAGCACCACCAGTGAACCCACACATGATTAAGCATGTCAAGAAACTGAAAAATGTACAGAGGTTTGCATATGAGCTATAAGGAGAGGCTAAAAGAGCTCAGTCTGTTGTTATTAAGGGGCAGAAGAACGAGGAAATACATGATAACGACGTACAAAATACTAAGAGGTATTGAAAGGGTAAACACGTACTGGATGTTAGAGAGGAATAAAACAGGTACACGAGGGCATGACAGAAGTTAAAAACACAGCGAAATGGTAGAAGCAGGATCAATCCAAAGCTCTGTTTGACATGATAGAGCCTAAGAAGCCAGGAAAGAGTGAACCTGGTGTCGGCCAGTGTAAGAGGCAGGACCAGGAACAGAGACTATACCTTGCAACCACAAATAGGTAACACACACACACACACACACACACACACACACGCCCCGATGGCATGGTGGCTAGCGCTCTTGCTTCACGCACGGAGGGGCCGGGGCCGAAACATTTCGTTACACACACACACACACACACACACATACATACAACAGGCCTAGTGTCTAATCGACATGTGCCTAGGACAAAATGGTAACTAACTAACTAACACACAAGGAGAGAGTGCCTCATAAGGGAAATGGGAGAATGAGAGACAAAATGCGTGAATAACCCTCGGATAAAGAGAGAGAGAGAAAAACAAGACTGCGGCAGGAAGATCACATTGAAAGCGGAAGACATCAATAACCATCACTGGCCGGCTTTAAAATAACCTATATATATATATATATATATATATATATATATATATATATATATATATATATATATATATATATATGCAAAAAGATCACAGTAATCAGGTGATATCAGAATATGCAAGACAACCACTATGAAAAAGAGATTCAAGCGCTCGTGACTATCATTATCAAGGAATCTATAAAGGAAACATGACAAGAGGACTTATAAGGGGCAAGACTCCTCACAGTCACATCACACTAACAAGATCCTCACAGTCACATCACACTAACAAAGACAACACCTCACAGTAGGAACATCTCACGACTTCGTGAAGAGGAAACAAGAGACCTGAAACTTTCCAAGAATTAGATTAGTCCAATTTATCATAAATTCTTCCCAATTTTATTAATTATAAAGAATCATTTATATAAACCAAAAGAATATTCATATTATTCAAAACTGCTTTTAATGAAACATGATTCTATTATATTCTTCAACCATGACTTCATCATCAGCATTTTGAAAATCATTGATGGTATCTTCACATGAATAAATAGAGCATTAGATCTTGTCCAGCTCTAATGCTATATTTATGTTGTTTTAATCTTAGTTCAGACTTTTAGTTTGACCTAATAAACTTATCCATATTTACAGGAATTATGACACATGTCTATTTTGGGGAATTTTTATCAAAAGTCTTTTACTGTATCAAGATTTTAATATCAAAGTTGTATTTAAAAATCTTGATACAGTAAAAAGACTTTGATAAAAAATTTCCCAAAATGCTGACGGATGTGTCTATAAGATTCCTGTAAAATATGCGATAAAGTTTATTATGGTCAAACTGGTAAAAGTCTTGAACTAAGATTAAAACAACATAAATATAGCATTAGAACTGGACAAGATTCTAATGCTCTATTTATTCATGTGAGAGATTTTAACCATCCAATTGATTTTCAAAATGCTGAGAAGGTTGTATCAAGCAAGTCCATGGTTGAGAGGAATATAATAGAATCATGTTTCATTAAAAGCAGTTTTGAAAATAATATGAATATTTCTTTTGGTTTATATAAATTGGATTCTTTTATAATTAATAAAATTTGGGAAGAATTTAATGATAAATTGGACTAATCTTAATTCTTGGGAAGAGTTTCAGGTCCTTTCTTGTTTTCCTCTTCACAGAGTCGTGAGATGTTACGCTACTGTGAGGTGTTGTCTTTGTTAGTGTGATGTGACTGTGAGGTGTAGTCTTTGTTAGTGTGATGTGACTGTGAGGTGTAGTCTTGCCCCTTATATAAGTCCTCTTGTCATGTTTCCTTTTATAGTTCCTTGATAAGTGAGTAGTCACTGAAAGCGCTTGGAATTCCTCTATTTTTTCATAGTGGTTGTCTTCATATATATATATATATATATATATATATATATATAAATTTATATATAAATATATATATATATATATATATATATATATATATTTTATTTTTTTATTAACACATCGGCCGATTCCCACCAAGGCAGGGTGGCCCGAAAAAGAAAACTTTCATCATCATTCACTCCATCACTGTCTTGCCAGAAGGGTGCTTTACACTACAGTTATAAAACTGCAACATTTACACCCTCCTTCAGAGTGCCGGCACTGTACTTCCCATCTCCAGAACTCAAGTCCGGCCTGCCGGTTTCCCTGAATCCCTTCATAAATGTTACTTTGCTCACACTCCAACAGCACGTCAAGTATTAAAACCATATGCCTCCATTCACTCCTATCAAATACGCTCACACATGCTTGCTGGAAATCCAAGCCCTCGCACACAAAACTTCCTTTACCCTCCCTCCAACCTTTCCTAGGCCGACCCCTACCCCGCCTTCCCTCCACTACAGATTTATACACTCCGAAGTCACTCTGTCTCGTTCCATTCTCTCTACATGTCCAAACCACCTCAACAACCCCTCCTCAGCTCTCTGGACAATCGTTTTGGTAATCCCGCACCTCCTCCTAATTTCCAAACTCCGAATTCTCTGCATTATATTCACACCACACATTGACCTCAGACATGACATCTCCACTGCCTCCAGCCTTCTCCTCGTTGCAACATTCATCACCCATGCTTCACACCCATATAAGAGCGTTGGTATAACTATACTCTCATACATTCCCTTTACTTCCATGGACAAGGTTCTTTGTCTCCACAGACTCCGAAGTGCTCCACTCACCCTTTTCCCCTCATCAATTCTATGATTCACCTCATCCTTCATAGACCCATCCGCCGACATGTCCACTCCCAAATATCTGAATACATTCACCTCCTCCATACTCTCTCCCTCCAATCTGATATCCAATCTTTCGTCACCTATTCTTTTTGTTATCCTCATCACCTTACTCTTTCCTATATTCACTTTCAATTTTCTTCTTTTACACACCCTACCAAATTCATCCACCAACCTCTGCAGCTTCTCTTCAGAATCTCCCAAAAGCACAGTGTCATCAGCAAAAGCAACTGTGACAACTCCCACTTTGTATTTGCTTCTTTATCTTTTAGCCCAACACCTCTTGCCAAGACCCTCGCATTCACTTCTCTTACAACCCCATCTATAAATATATTGAACAACCACGGTGACATCACACATCCTTGTCTAAGGCCCACTTTTACTGGGAAATAGTCCCCTTCCCTCCTACACACTCTAACCTGAGCCTCACTATCCTCATAAAAACTCTTCACTGCTTTCAGTAACCTTCCTCCTATTCCATACACCTGCAACATCTGCCACATTGCTCCCCTATCTACCCTATCATACGCCTTTTCCAAATCCATAAATGCCACAAAAACATATTTACCCTTATCCAAATACTGTTCACCTATATGTTTCACTGTAAACACTTGGTGTACACATCCCTACCTTTATATATATATATATATATATATATATATATATATATATATATATATATATATATATATATATATATATATATATATATATATATATATATATATGTCGTGCCGATTAGGTAAAACTGGTCAATTAGCAAGAACTCATTTAAAATTAAGTCCTTTCTAAAATTTTCTCTTATACGTTTAAAGATATATTTTTTTCGTTTATGTTAATGTAAAAATTTATAATTTTGTACCAAAAGAAACATTGAAAACCTACCTAACCTTATTATAACAAGCGCAATTTAATTTAGCCTAACCCAACTAAATATATTTTAGATACGTTTAAAATAATTTAATAATAAACAAACACAATGAAATATATTTTTTTCGTTAGGTTCAGAATGATTTTTGCGAAATTATTGCATACACAAATTTTCGCTTGTCTTATATGGCAAGAAGAGCGTTGCCATTTAAGCCAAAATCGCAAGTTTTACCTAATCGGCACGACATATAATATATATATATATATATATATATATATATATATATATATATATATATATATATATATATATATATATATATATATATATATATATATATATGGATGGCAGAAATGGTAAAAAAAATTAATTATTCACAACAAAAAATTGAATGGGAAGCTGTGGTGAGGTGACGGCGCCTCTGAGACGATATCCGCTCCTAAAAAAAATGGACACGCTAGTAGAGGGTCAGAGAGGTATAGAATGCCTTCCATATTATCATATTGATATGAAGCGCTAGACATCTGAGAGTTATTCAGCGTAAGCTAGAGTCGAGGCTCGATACTCCATCAACTAATCGTGAGACACTGCCATTCACTATACACATTTCCTAAATTCCAGAGTTAAAAATGTGAGCTAGGAAGAAAGTGTGAAGGAATGCTCGACTTATCCTCAGTGTTTGATTGAAGGAATAGAGACATGATAGCCACATAAATAATTATTTAAGAATACAAAAGAATTGATAAGGAAGGATACCTAACACCAGCGGTAAGAACAAGAGGTCACAGCTGTAAACTAAGAAAACAGAGTAGCCATAAGGTTACTAGAAAGAATAGGATACAAGAGGAGATAGCAAGTGCTGCAAATGAGGCAAGAGAGAGAGAGAGAGAGAGAGAGAGAGAGAGAGAGAGAGAGAGAGAGAGAGAGAGAGAGAGAGAGAGAGAGAGAGAGAGAGAGAGAGAGAAGACAGACAGAGAGGATGGAGTCTTCTAAGACATTGAGACGTCAGCAGTACTCGCCACACCTGATATTTTTCTGGGTGAGGGTGAATCATCGGACTGGGAAGAATTAAGAAGTAGTATTCCATAATAAACATTCCTGGGTGCATATTATTTTGATATGTGTAAAAATATACCATCGGGAATGATCCATCTGTATATGATGCAAAGCTGACGAGGATGTGATTAGGATGATCCAGCAAGTGGTTACTAAAGTTTAATTGCAATAAGTTTAAAGTGATGAAGATGGGGAGAGGAGACCAAGAATGCCATTCCACCTGATAGGGAAGCTGGTAAAGGCATCAGGAGAAGGGTCTTTGGAGTATATATTAGTCCTAACTTCTTTCCCGAGGTAAAAATCAGAGACAAGTACACGGCTGGAACATGCAAAGCTGCAGTTCAGACACAAACTGGAAATTGCTCTAAAACCTTTACGTCACTTGTGCAAGACCAGTCCTCGAGTATGTAGCACCAGCTTGAAGCAAAAAAAAAAAAACACACACACACACACACACAGAAATGGTATGAAACAAGATCCTGCAGTGGAAACCACTGTTAAAGGGTCCCCCAAAACACTAGCGAGTGTACCCCGACCACGACAGAACACAAAAAGAAAGAACTGAAAGAGTAAGAACGCACCAGAGGACAAAAGGACAGCAGGTGACAATGGAGCACAGCCTGTGGAAAAGCAAAGTCAACCACACACAGAACCACCCAACATTCCATCAACCCTAGCACCCTACACCAACCAAACACAAAAAGAACTAAGCACACTGCACACCAGCAGTCCTAGCAGACATATGCACCAAACAGCAGCCACAAAGATCCAGACCTGGCTATCACACCACAGCGCACCAACCTTGCCACCCAGAATACAGTCGAAGGAGCTGAAGGAACACCAACACAGAGAATTACCACAGATGGAGTGCAGAAAGAATCACAGCCCCAGACATCATAACACTCATGGAGACTAAGCTCATTGGGGTGATAACAGATGCTGTCTTTCCATCTGATATCAGATCCTGAGGAAAGAGGGGGGACAGAGGGAAGGAATTGCATTGCTCATGAAAACCAATGGAGTTTTGAGGAGATGGAGGACTAGTCAGAGAGTAGCTGATGACTACATTGTTGGAACACTTCAAACTGGGGGTCCAAAATTGATGATAACAGTGATGTACAACATGCCACCAAAGAGCAGAAGGCCAAGACGAAGAGAGCAACTTAGTGATGGTGGACACACTAGCCGACTTTGCCAGAAGAAGGGACGATTTTAACCATAAGGAGACTGACGAAAATCTGCAAAATTTCATGTACCAACATGTTAGGGACACAACCAGAGAGAGAGAGAAGATGAACCAGCAAGACTGGACCTCGTATTCGCCTTGAACAGTTCAGACGTAGGGAATATCACAAACGAAAGGCCCCTAGGCACTAGCGATCAAGTGGTTCTGAGTTTTGAATACATAACAGAGTTAACAATGGAGAGTGAAGCAGTATGAGGACGGGAGAAGCCAGACTTTCAAAAAGAGAACTATACAGGTATGAGGCAATTCCTACATATGGTGCAGTGGGTAAGTAAATTAGAGGAAAACATAGTAAATGAAATGATGGAACACGTGACCAGAAAGTGCTGTGAGGAAGTGGAGAAGTTCGTACCAAGGGGCAACAGAAACAAAGGGAAGACCAGAGTGAGCCCAGGGTTTACCCGGAGGTGTGGAGAGGAAAAAACCAAGTGTTCTAGTGTATGGAAAAAGTATAGAAGGCAAAGGACCCAAGAAAACAGCGAGTTGAGCCGAAGAGCCAGAAATAAATATGCATGGATAAGGAGAGAAGCCCAGTATCAATACGAGAAAGACATAGAATCAAAAGTCAATTCTGACCCAAAGTTGTTAGACAGCCACATCAGGAGGAAGACAACCATTGAGGCATAGGTAATCAGGCTGAGGGAGGAAGGAAGGAAGGAGGGGAGCTCACAGTGAACGACCAGGAAGTATGTGAGGAGCTCTGCTCACGATTCAGGGAGGTATTCACAGTGAAGACAGAGAGACTTCCAGAAAACCAAGGTGGTAGGGTGCACCAGCAAGTGCTGGAAACACTGCACATATCCGGGGAGGAGGTGAAGAAGTTACAAGGGAAACTAGATACCTCGAAGGCGGTGAACCCAGATAATATCTCTCCTTGGGTCCTGAGAGGAAGCAGATGCACTGTGTGTGCCACTAACAATAATCTTCAAGAAATCTATCGAAACAGGGCAACTACCTGGGGTGTGGAAGACAGCAAATGTTGTCCCGATTTTTAAGAAAGAAGACAGACAGGCTGCACTAGATTACAGACCAGTGTCGCTGACTTGTATAGTATGTGACGTTATGGAGAAAATTATCAGAAGAGTGGTGGAGCACCTAGAAAGGAACGGGCTCATACATGACAACCAGCACGGCTTTAGGGAAGAGAAATCCTGCGTCACATACACATTGGAGTTCTATGACAAGGTAACAGAAGTTGGACAGGAGAGAGAGGGATGGGTAGATTGAATCTTCTTGGACTGCAAGAAGGCTTTCGAAACAGTACCACTCAAGAGACCTGTTGAAAATCTAGAGGAGCAGGCAGGAATAGGAGGAAAAGTACTGCAATGGATCAGGGAATAACTGACAGGAAAGAAACAACGTGTGTTGGTACGAGACGAGGCGTCAGAATGTCAAGTAGAGGTTCCACAAGGGTCATTCCTAGGTCCAGTGCTGAATGAGATGTGAATGAGATGACGGAAGGGATATATACAGAGTTGTCCCTGTTCGCAGAAGATGTGAAGCTATTGAGGGAAATACAAGCGAACGAGGGTCAGGTAAGCCTACTAAGGAATCTGGACAGGCTGGAGCATTATGCCGAGCACATCAACCGAATAACTGTTGCAGCATGTGGGCGCCTGGCAAACCTGAGAATAGCATTTCGACATCTAAGTAAGGAGTCATTCACGACACTGTACACCGTGTACGTCAGGCCCATATTGGAGTATGCAGCACCAGTATGGAACCCACACCTTTTCAAACACGTCAAGAAATTAAAGAAAGTGCAAAGGTATGCAACAAGTAGAGGGCAGGAGGGATGGGGGAGGACATGATAAGAACATATAAAAAACTGAGAGGAATTGATAAGGTGCATATTGACAAAATGTTTCAGAAATGGGTCACAACAACAAGGGGTCACAGCTGGAAGTTGAAAACTCAGATGAGCCACAGGGATGTTAAAAAGTACTTCTTCAATTATAAAATTGTCAGGAAGTGAAACAGTCTGGAGAGTGACGTAGTGAAGGCAGGATCCATACATAGCTTTAAAAAGAGGTACGATAAAGCTCATGGAGCAGAGAGTGGTCCTAGTAGCGACCAGTGAAGAGGCAAGGTCAGGAGCTATGAATAGACCCCTGCAACCACAAATAGATAAGAACAAACACACACACACACACACAATATATATATATATATATATATATATATATATATATATATATATATATATATATATATATATATATATATATATATAATGTATCACAAATAAAGCAATTTGTGCAGTAGAAACAAGACAGATGTGAGTATAAATTAGCAAAGTAATCCTGGTAATTAACCTGTTCTGACAGCTAAGTCGCAGAGATTCATTTTTCAACCAGAAACGTGGAATGCATGACATGTTATTCACAGCCTGATTGTCTGATTCTGAACCCTGCGTTATGTTAGTGTATGATTCTGAACCCTGTGTTATGTTAGTGTCTGATTCTGAACCCTGTGTTATGTTAGTGTTTGATTCTGAACCCTGTGTTATGTTAGTGTATGATTCTGAACCCTGTGTTATGTTAGTGTTTGATTCTGAACCCTGTGTTATGTTAGTGTTTGATTCTGAACCCTGTGTTATGTTAGTGTATGATTCTGAACCCTGTGTTATGTTAGTGTTTGATTCTGAACCCTGTGTTATGTTAGTGTTTGATTCTGAACCCTGTGTTATGTTAGTGTATGATTCTGAACCCTGTGTTATGTTAGTGTCTGATTCTGAACCCTGTGTTATGTTAGTGTTTGATTCTGAACCCTGTGTTATGTGAGTGTCTGATTCTAAACCCTGTGTTATGTTAGTGTTTGAGAGAGAGAGAGAGTGTGTGTGTTTATCAAGCTGTACTCACTGAGTTGTATTTATTGGGGTCGATACTCAGCTCCTGTCCCCACCTTCTGAACTATTTTAATTGGCATTACTTATTTCTGGCCTCTCGTGCCCTATTATACAAATTCTTGAAGCCGTGTACTGAGTTTGCCCACACTGCACGTGCGCGCGTGCACGCGTGTGTATGGCGCCTTGAAACGATACTTAAAATTTTACTGATGAGACTCCCCTTAGGGGTTACTCAGTCTCTTGGGGTGACTTATGCATACAAATAATTTTTTTAATAAGCAACACTTGCTTCAGCAGAAAATACAGATGAATATCTTCAGTAAAGCAGCATTTTTTTTTTTTACTAGTGAAAAAATAAGAGGATTTTAGATATACTGTATATGCTTTTGATACAAGAGGAGTGCTTTATATACAATGTGCCGTAAATATGGACCCATACAGTGTCTACGTATGTAACATTATTACTACTAATAATAATTATTATTTCTTTAATGTTACATAATATAATTGGAACAGAAATAGTTGACATTTCCGACATGCTTTATAAAATAAAAACTGGTTATGTTAAGAATTTCTGGCATCCTTGAAGATTAACTTTTAACTACAGTGATTTAAAACATTAAGGTGCAGTAATTGAAGATATCATCACAGGTGGGCAGGACCCACTATTACAAACCTTTTGCTCAACCTTTGATCATGATCTACCTCTACTAGTGGGTCTCGTTCACATATGACGATGCCTTCAATTGCTGCACCTCTTCCCTGGTTTCTCAGGCATGTGCTTTAGATTCATCAAGGCTGAGGGACCAAACACCTATCAGCTCTCCGTGTGACTACTAAACGGACCGAAACAGTCATAAGTTTCAGTCGTCTACGTGCGGTTGTGTTGTTCCAGTCACGGTATTGTGCCTCTCTCTTGTTAAACTTTTCCTTAGCCAAGCACACCTCCCTTACTTTCCACTCTTTTCTTTATCTACTCTGCTTGTTAGAGCAGCCACACACACATCTCCCACACCCACGTCTCCCACAACCACGTCTCCCACACCCACGTCTCCCACACCCACGTCTCCCACACCCACGTCTCCCACACCCACGTCTCACACACCATGCTTCATGGCCCCTCCCTCGTCTTGCTCCCACGTCAGTAAAACGTTAATGCTCGGCCATAAAAAGCGTGGGTGAATTTCCCTATGGATTTCAGAGGCGCACTACTCCCCACCCTCTCCCCCACCCTTCACTTCTGCCACCTTCCCCTACCACAGCCAAGACCAACTTCCCCTACCATAGCCGAGACCACCTTCCCCTACATCAGCCGAGACCACCTTCTCCTACCACAGCCGAGAACACCTTTCCCTACCACAGCCGAAACCACCTTCCCCTACCACAGCCGAGACCACCTTCTCCTACCCTTTCCTATACACCATCAACAGCACACTCCTTTACCACAATTAACAACACCTTTCCCTACCACAGTCAACACCATTTTGCCCATTACAATCGACAAGACCTTTACTACAATCAATAGCACAATCCCCCACCACAAGTGCCACCACGTTCCCCTACCACAAGTGACACCACGTTCCCCTACCACAAGTGACACCACGTTCCCCACCACAAGTGACACCACGTTCCCCTACCACAAGTGACACCACGTTCCCCCACCACAAGTGACACCACGTTCCTCTACCACGAGTGACACCACATTTCCCCACCACAAGTGACATCACGTTCCCCCACCACAAGTGACACCACGTTCCCCTACCACAAGTGACACCACGTTCCCCCACCACAAGTGACACCACGTTCCCCCACCACAAGTGACACAACGTTCCCCCACCATAAGTGACACCACGTTCCCCACCACAAGTGACACCACGTTCCCCCACCACAAGAGACACCACGTTCCCCACCACAAGTGACACCACGTTCCCCTACCACAAGTGACACCACGTTCCCCTACCACAAGAGACACCACGTTCCCCACCACAAGTGACACCACGTTCCCCTACCACAAGTGACACCACGTTCCCCTACCACAAGTGACACCACGTTCCCCTACCACAAGTGACACCACGTTCCCCCACCACAAGTGACACCACGTTCCCCTACCACAAGTGACACCACGTTCCCCTACCACAAGTGACACCACGTTCCCCTACCACAAGTGACACCACGTTCCCCACCACAAGTGACACCACGTTCCCCTACCACAAGTGACACCACGTTCCCCTACCACAAGTGACACCACGTTCCCCTACAGCAATCGACGACCATTTTCCCCAGTACAGTCGATACTACAACTGACAGCAACTTTCCCTACCACAATCGACAGCCTACTTCCTTACCACAATCGACAGTATACTCCCCTACCACTACTATCCCCTACTTCTATCGACAGGACACTCACTACAATCGACATCACCATCCCAATTCACAATAGACACGACCTTCCCCTCCCACAATTGACACCACGTTCCCTTACCACAGTCGACAGCATCCTCCCCCATCACAAGCAAAAACACCCTCCACCATAAATGACTCCACGTTCCCCTACTACCGTCGACAGCACCTTCCCTCATCACAAGGAACAGCGCCCTCCCCTACCATAATTGACACCACGATCCTCTACCACAGTCGACAACACCCACCACTATCACCTGTCTACCACTAGAGGGTCATTAGGTGACCTTTAACGAGTGCCAAGAGCAGTTAAGACTGTTGACACTATAGTCATTTTAGGAGGATGTCCTGATATACTGAAAGAGCTCTTCAGTTAAGGAATCAGAGCTACCTTCTCCTTCCCTGTAAATATATTATATTAGTTCTACAGGTCTAGTTATAAGCTGAAGATAAAGAATGGTTCCAGGTTCCAGCCATGAGTCGTTCCAGACTTTTTATCTAAGATAATCTAATACTTTCTAGTCAAATGTTGCGTTAAAAATCGTTATTTAGCTCTACGGAAACCAGTGTGTGTGTGTGTGTGTGTTTGTGTGTGTGTGTGTGTTTATGTGTGTGTGCATGTGTGTGTGTGTGTGTGTGTGTGTGTGTGTGTGTGTGTGTGTGTATGTGTGTGTGTGTGTGTGTGTGTGTGTATGTGTGTGTGTGTGTGGAGAAAATTCTCCAAAGGAGGGGGGGTATGCGCCCTTTCTACCCTTGTTAAGGGCCCCACCCTTTCCGCCCTTAGGAAGGGGCCAGACGAGGCGAGTCTGGGTGCATAAACAAATTAACACAGAACAGATGTACTGACCACATTGTGTCACGTGTTGTCTGACCAAGTAGCAGCGAGTGTATATGTGAGTTAATAGACATTTGAGATAAATGTAACTCTTTGCTGTAACAGGAAAATTATGGTAAACTGCTGTATTAGTTTCTACACTTAAACAATACAATCATGTGTTCCAGTGATCAAAGTATTTAGAGAACACAAGCATTTTTATTGCCACTTGTAGCAGCATGTAGAAATTGTTGAAATTGTGCTGATATCAGCGATACAAGCCCCACGAGGCACCACGAGGCTGTAAGAGGCTGCACGAGGAGTTAGATTGAATTCGGCCTCCGAACGGGTCATACGGCCACGGAAAGGACGGGAGCTACGGCGCGGTTTAACCTAACAAAGACATTAGTCGTACGCGTCCGTTATTCTAATTTAATCTCCACTAACGTCGGGAAATAAGATAAGAACTCTGTTCCAGTGCGTTTAGTGAATAAAATCGCGGTATATTCAGAAGTGTGCGCAGCTTCTTCGCAAGTGAACTCCATCGAAACAAGATGGTGACTCATCAGCGGCATTCTACAATCAAGACAGCATTTCCGCCGTATATGGTGGAGTCAACACCATCGCTCACGTTACACGAGCAAGGTATGTTTTTATGTTCTTGTCAGGCAGGGGACTGCGCAGTTCTTGTAGGTCAAGAGCATCAAAATTTACCTATTGACGGCGGTTATGCGTGGACTTTTAAGTCCAAACACGTGAGTGTTAAATCAGTCTGGAGTTAATGACTGAAGATATGAACATACGCTCCATAGGGGCAATATATTATAACCACGTGTAATTTTTACCATACAGCCCGGTGGAGAATGAGGCCATGAATGTATCCTCTGTGAAGAAGTCGGGGATGGCTGCGACTTCTTGGATTCATCAATAAGCTAAGTATTAGCAATACAGTTCATTTTATCGTAGGAGCACATTCCTCCACAGTGTGTGTGTGTGTGTATGTGTGTGTATGTGTGTATTTACGTGTTTGTTTATAGGTAGAAACTTTCAAAAAGGATCAACAATGCAATCAATCATGTTAATCACAGCTAAACAGCTGAAAGGATAAATGATTTTAACATGACTATGACGTAACAAACTAGGTGTCCGCGACACTCACTCCCTGGGCAAACATCTTGAAACATAACTTAAGGTGTATATTAGCACTTTCCTTAATTAATTATATTTAAAAAAAAGTGACTTTGCAAGACGAATATTGTCACTTCAGACAGGTTACAATACAGTAGCTTACATCACTTCAATAAATCTACCGTCATCTCACCAATATATATGATCCAAATGTATCATAATTTAAAAAAAATAATTGCGAATCCAGTTTAGAATAAACTCACCTAATATAAAAACCACAAAAAAACATTATAATTCATGTATGAATCAAATAAACTATCATGACACCATTTTACCAGACGAATGATTTATTTCACCTTTTTTTTACGAGTAAAACGAGTAAAATATATCACTCTTGTGCTATCGACAGAAAGATCATTTTACATTTATTGAACATCACATCACAATCATCGCGCCTCTGCACCAACCAAAAACACTAATGCTTCACTATAATCTAACACTAATGCTTCACTATAATCTGAAACAAAACATAGCGCACTTGCGAGATCCACACTCTTTGCCTTTCTTTGAAATAGTTATATACTTACATTAAATCAACACAAAACAGGGAGGCGAGAGATTGCCTCTGCTGGCGTCGATGATTTATATCGACCACTGAGTGTACCAGGCAAGGACCACCAAGGACCAGCAAGGACCAGCAAGGACCAGCAAGGACCAGCAAGGACCATTAGAGACAATAAATATAAAAGTGTCAGCCTTGGAAAAATATGGGACCAACAGCAGCCAGAAGAAAATCACAAATGTATCAGATTGTGGTGACTGGCTGTTGCAGCGCTCAATACAACCCATTCTTTTCTAATGAAACTAAAAGAAATCGTAATATTAAAAAGAATTTTTAGTAAACTAGTAACAGTGGGAAGGTGGCCTACCTTAAAGTTACCGAGGTTCTCTACGGAGCACCGGAGCGTGCCGTCACGGCCAACCACAACAGTCTGGTTGGCCACGGCCTCTGTGAAGGTAGGGTCTACTGTGGCCGGCTGGGCTCGCTCCCATATAGAGTGATGTTGATGTCCAGGTAGCTGGCTCGATGTGCCTGAGGGAGAAAATTACAGGGTCAGTTCACAGCGAAAGATACACCCTGCCACTCTAAAAAATACACCCTAGCACACTAAAAAGTGCACCCTAGCACACCAAAAAGTGCACCCTAACACACTAAAAAGTGCACCCTAGCACACCAAAAAGTGCACCCTAACACACTAAAAAGTGCACCCTAGCACACTAAAAAGTGCACCCTAGCACACCAAAAAGTGCACCCTAGCAAACCAAAAAGTGCACCCTAGCACACTAAAATATTCACCCTAGCAAGCTTAATTAAATGGCAATACAGTATAAGCAATAAAAGACCATTTCCATTATCCAGAAGATGTTAATGGATCACCTGATGATTCGCTGTCTTGTACTCACGAGGAAAACAGCCAACCAAAGTTGTAAAAAATATACATACCTTTTCTTTTTATTTTGCCCTAATATTAATCTAGAAACCCGATTTAGCCTTTTTAAGATTTACGTAACATCAAATAACCTAATTTACGAAACTTAGTAAAAAAAAATTTCATAGTTTTAGTTAACTATTTTCCTTATAGTGAGCGGGCGAATCTTGAAATGGTGCTTGCTGACTTCTTTACTTAAAATATCCCTTGCTATTGACAGGTATATCTGAAAATCATTTTTTTACCTAAAATGTTATTCATCAGAGGCACTAGTCTATTCATCAAGGAACCTCCCTTGAAGGGAGGCTCCTTGATGCTGGTGAGAGGCTCTTGAGTTAAGGAATTGGACCTGCCCTTCCCTTTTTTGGATCTAACCTAAATGCCTCTCATTCCCTCGAGCGCTGTAAAACCCCTACTGGTTTTAATTCTGCCACTATGAATGTAGTATAATGTGAAACCAGTGAACATCAAAGCATCAACCAGAGGATCAAATAAGACTCAGTCAAAGCCCAGCCAGGTAATTACAGATAAAAGATCCACCTGCTACACCTGTGGCAGGTGTCCGTGAAGGGAAACGTAGCTGGACAAGTATAGTACAGTCTAATCTCTAATGTGTCATGTCATCTTGCTCCCGGCAGCGAAGCACCAACACTGCTGTGCCCACGAGTGCCAAGCAGGCAAGAAACTTTCAACAATCACGGTAATACAGAGAAGCAACGTCAACCTACCACTCCTGGATCCCCGTGAGGGCGGGAATACCACAACAATGCAAGCTCAGAGTGCGAATTAAGCCTCTCAGAGGAGCACCAAGCGACAGAACAACTGCTCACCTCTGTTCACCTTCATCTCTCAATATGGTTACCATTGTTCACTTTGAGCCCTGAACATCCTTATCACTGATCGCCTTGACCTCTGAACAACATAGTTTCCAAAACTTCCATGACCTGTGGACATCGTTGCCATTACTAACCCTGACCGAGACCTTGACGTGAAACCCCACTCTTGCCATCAGTTCGTCCAGGAAGTGGGTCAAGCCTTGTCACTTCTCTCCATCTCAAGACACTTCTCACCAAGATCTTGCCTCTCGTCGTTTCAACGATCACTCTCAAAAGGTTCTTTACACGATTCGATTTGATTGGGGTCAGGTACTCTAGATAGGTCTAGGTTGGTGTATAGTATGTTTCTAGACACAGATTCGTGTATGTTATCCCCTGCACAATCCTCTCTCACAAATATGTGTAGGCCATATATACATTCAATATAATCTTACTCATACGCAAGCAAATATGCTTCATTTCACATAAACGTGTGGAAACACATACATAAATATCAATGGAAATTTAAAAAATATATAGGTAAGATAAAATATCAAAGATGTGGGACACAAACGACTCAGTTCTGTTTCTGTACTAACTTATTTATAATTATAAATTTATAATTACACACACACACACCCATGCGGATGCAGTTGAAATCACAAAGATCCTTGAAATAAAACGAGTAGCAAAGTTTTTGGCAGGCATCATAGCCATCACAGAGATAAACTAAGACAATATCAAACGCTGTACTCCCACCTGAGTACCAAATACTAAGCAATGGACAATGAAACAGATACGTCGGGGGAGTAGTACTGTTGGGAAGGAGCCAGTGAAACCTCATGGACATGAGAAGGATAGGAAGCAGTCAAGACAAGGATCACACACTTGCCACTGTAACGATTACGGGAACCTAGGCACTTATGCTCGAAATATACCAGATACTCAATGGTAACGACAAGACAGAGAAGGACAGACTGGCAAGAGAGGTTGTGCATTCCTCTTCCTAAGAACTGTCACACTTTCATAAATGGGTTTGAGCCCATTTCTAAGTGAAGCCGAATTAGATAAGGTTAGGTCATATCAGGTCAGGTCAGGCTAAGTTAGGTTACAAAGGAAAAACTATAAAATATAAGATCGTAAAATAGTCAGCTGCACGAACAGAAAACGGGCAGCCACTGAGCGTGGCTCATATAACTGTCATATTTCCACTGTTTGAGACTCCGTCAACAGCCATTCAGTGTCATGTCTGCGGTTAAGAGGACGGTCTGCGGTTAAGAGGACGGTCTGCGGAACTGGAACATCACTAAACTTAACGCCCAGATGAGCCAGAGAGAATTGTTTTAATGTTAGACTTGTAAAAAGTAGAACATGTTATGGAAGGTGGGAGAGCAGGAAAAGTGAAACTTGGTAAAAGTGGAACACATATTTAAAGAGAAGATAGGAAAAATGGAACAAGCGTGGATAAGTGAAAGAGAGAAGACAATAAAAATAGGGATCAAGAACGACAACCAAAAAAAAAAAAAATAGCAATGAGGAACGACTGAAGGAACTCTGGTATCAGACGCGACCATCTGAAGCAGACACCGTCAACAATCAATTGCTTGGAACACACTGTCGACAAATATAGATACTACATAGAATCTCGGACCTGAGAAAACCCTTAGTGAGACAACGTTTCGCTCGAGAATTCAATAACCAATTAATGAGGCTCTCTTTGAGCGAAACTCTCTCGATACATACCTTCACCTTTGATTCACCTTTGATGAATTCCAAGAGTCTTTCTACTCCCGGAGCCCGGCCATGGGCCAGACTTCCCTGGTGCTTGCCTTGATGGCTCGACTTGATAAAGGATGAATTAAGACACATATGCAACATCTGGGTATGTAGATACATGTGCAACATGTGGAGACAAGTGCAACATGTGGAGACATGTGTAACATCTGGGTATGTAGATACATGTGCAACATGTGGAGACATGTGCAACATCTGGGTATGTAGATACATGTGCAACATGTGGAGACATGTTCAATATCTGGGTATGTGGATGAATGGTTCAGAGAACCGACAAGTTATAAATTAGACACATATGCAACACTTGGGTATCTTTATTGAGGAAACGTTTCGCCACACAGTGGCTTCATCAGTCTAATACAAAGTAGAAAGGTGTAAGGAGAGGAGTTTGAGGTAATCAGTCCCTCGGCCTGGAGTCGACGTGTTCAGTCCATCAATCTTGTAGAAAGTGCAGCAAAGGTTTGACACAGCAACATCTTGGGATCTTGATACAAACGAATTCTTCAACACTTGTCCAACCTTCGGACGAAGACCTACTTCGACTAGTGGATGGTACCACTATGACCCCACCTCCTGCTGCTTCGCCTCACCTGACTACAGTATATAAGCCACCTCTACGTCCCTTGGCTGTACTTCCTACAAGATTGATGGACTGAACACATCGACTCCAGGCTGAGGGACTGATTACCTCAAACTCCTCCTCTCCTTACACCTTTCAACTTTGTATTGGACTGATGAAGCCACTGTGTGGCGAAACGTTTCCTCAATAAAGATACCCAAGTGTTGCATATGTGTCTAATTTATATCTGGGTATGTAGATATATGTGCAACATGTGGAGACATGTGCAACATCTGGATATCCAGATGTTGCACATGTCTACAGTTCATTATCTTGTTGGTATTCTATGCCACTGATATACAACATGACTAGATGAAGCGCTACGTGAGCGAAACGTTCTCATAATACATGAACTGATAAATAAAGTGTTCCCCCGGGTCAATTACTGTATTTGTTTTCCTATGGCCAACATTGTCGAGTTGAGGAGGAAATAACGACTGGAGGAACAAGGTGTAAGAGAAGATAATGGAGGATAATTAAGGGAGAATAGAAAACGAGAAATTAGTTTAAGAGGAAATAAAAATAAGGGTAAAGAGACAGAGAAGTGAAAGGGGACAACGGACACGAAAAAAAGGGGGAGGGAATATAATAAACTAAGAGGGAAGAAGAGAAAATGAGAGAAGAGAAAAAGGGGATAATAAATAATGAACGGATAGGCAAAGAAGCGAAGAGAGGAAACGTAAAAGTAAAAATAAGGGAAGTATAATGGAGAAGAATAAGTCGTAAGAATTTGGGAGGTGGTTAAGAGGGCCGAAGGAAGATAGTAATCCTGGGAAGAAAGAACTGAGGGAAAAAGAGAGAAAAAAAAGGAGTCAAGGTAGAAAGGGTAAAGCAGGTTGAGAGGAAGAGAGAGGTCGTCAAGGAGGACTGGAGATGGGCTATTGGTCAACATAATGAGAAGCTTGGAGGAGGAGGAGGGTGGGAGAAAAAAGGTGGGAGAAGAAGGGTGGGAGAATGAGAAAGGTGGGAGAAGAAGAATGGGATAAGAAGAGTGGAAGAAGAAGGGCTCTTTCATAAGGCGAGTGAAATTGCAGAGCTAGAGAATGAACAGAGAACCTGCACTGTATGGATAAGTTCAGTCCAGCACCTTAATTACTGGGAACATTTGAAGTCCCTTGACCTGTACTCTTTGGAACGAAGGCGAGAAAGATACATCATAATTTACACTTGGAAAATCTTAGATGGATTGGTCCCAAATCTACATACAGAAATCACTCCCCATTGAAGATCAGGGGTGCCATGGGTACTCTGAGAGACAACATAATAAGTGTAAGGGGCCCAAGACTATTTGACAGCTTTCCATCATACACAAGATTACAAATAGACCCCTTATTATTTTCAAGAGGGAACTGATTAGGTTACTAAAGTCATATCCTCATTAGCTAAGATGTGGCTCGTCCATTAGGGTGCGTGCGACCAGCAGTAACAGCCTGGCTGATCAGGCCCTGATCCACCGGGAGGTCTGGTCGGAGACCGGGAAAGCGACGGCGTTGACCTTTTGAACTCCAGGTAGACTCCAGGTATGATATTAGGACTGAAGTAGCCACTCTTGGCGAAACGTTACCCATTAAAAATGTTCTGAACTGTACACAAGGTTCCTTGTGTACTACCACACTGTTACTACCACTATGTGGTAGTAACAGTGTGGGAATAAAAGTTAGCTATATTTCCCTGTCAGAGTCCATCAAATAGAATGAGTTTTGTACATTAAGTAATGAAATCTGTCAGCCTTAGCGGGAAGACTTCAGTAGGGCGTTGAGGATACTTGGTGTTCCTGGGGTCAACGCTCCTGCGGCCCGGTCCTTGACCAGACCTCGATGGGTTCAGTAACAAGGGCAGCTTCAAGTGTTTCTTCTTTCCTGCAGAACTGGAGTTGGTATAAAGGTCCGTGACGCTAAGGAGGCGCATATATTTTAGATGAAGCTTCGCCCAGCAATGATCTTCATGAACATTTGATAGAACCCAGGCTTCGTCAAGCTCAGGCTGGGGTAACGAGACACTTCAGCGTCTCGTTGCCCCAGACACCTAACTTGTCGGCTGGTTAATTGGGGTTTAAAGCCTATCGACTACACGAGGGTCATTAACGTTGCAGGTAACCAGTTCACCACCACTCAAGAATGCGTGAATCCCTAAATATAGATTAAAGCAAGCTGTATATATACACTAAAAGACACGCGGCTCTCTTATATATACCGTGCTAGGCTGTAGTAGCTCACGAGGGAGTCTCTCTAGACAGCATATACCACACAGGGGAATGAAATTTATGAGTCGATCATCATAGACACACAAAAAGTTATTATATATAACAATAAATATATACAAAGTGTAAATTTAGGAGAGAGAGAGGGAGGAAGCAAGTACTTAGACGAGAGATTGGGGTGAGTGGGAGAACCAGCCTGGGGCGTGGAGTGGGGAGGGAAGGAGAGGAGGTAGTCATAAGAACATAAGAACATAAGAAAGGAGGAACACTGCAGCAGGCCTGTTGGCCCATACTAGGCAGGTCCTTCACAATCCATCCCACTAACAGAATATTTGCTCAACCCAATTTTCAAAGCTACCCAAGAAATAAGCTTTGACAATTCTACCCACTCATGCGCGAGTCCCACTCAAATCCAACCCCTCTCACTCATGAATTTATCCAACCTAAATTTGAAACTACCCAAGGTCCTAGCTTCAATAACCCTACTAGGCAGACTGTTCCACTCATCAACTACCCTATTTCCAAACCAATACTTTCCTATATCCTTTCTAAATCTAAACTTATCTAACTTGAATCCATTATTGCGGGTTCTCTCTTGGAGAGATACCCTCAAGACCTTATTTATATCCCCTTTGTTAATACCCATTTTCCACTTGTATACCTCGATCATGTCTCCCCTCATTCTACGTCTTACAAGTGAATGTAATTTAAGGGTCTTCAATCTTTCTTCGTAAGGAAGATTTCTAATAAGAACTGGAAGGGAGAGACGTGGAAGAGAGAAGTGAATGGAGGAGAGGAATAAGAAAAGTGGGAGGAGGGAAAAGGGGAAGTAGAGGAAGAAAATATCCGTTAAGGGAGTTAAGATTGGGAAGGTGACCAAGAGAAAGTGGAAAGAGAATTATATATACTGTGTGTGTGTGTATGTGTGTATGTGTGAATGCGCGCGCGCGTGCATACACACACATACAAACAAACACAAATATATATGTAATGTAAAAGAGAGAGAGATAGAGAGAATCGCATCAGATCGTGACTGTAGTGTGAAGGACACGAAGATGAGTTTCCACGGTAACTGAGAGGGAGAGGAGAGGAATGGAAGGGGAGGGGTGGAGAGGAGATAAGAAGGGAGGGGTAGAGAAGAAAAGGGGGCGAGAAAGTGAGAAGAAGCGGTGAGAAAAGGTGTGGGATAAGAAGCATTAAGGAAAAAAAGGTTTCCTTTTGTAAACAAATATACATCGTGGGTGTTAGTTACCATTTTGTCAAAGGCACATGTCGATTAGACACTAGTCCTGTGTATGTATGTGTGTGTGTATGTGTATGTAAGGAAACACTTCGAAATGTTTCTGCCCCACCAGGAATTGAACCCGGCCCCTCCGTGCGTGAAGCAAGAGCTTTACCCACTATGTGTATGTGTATATGTGTGTGTGTGCGCGTGTGCGTGTGTGTGTTTATGTGTGTGTGTGTGTGTGTGTGTTTGTATGTGTGTATGTCTTGCAGAAATAAAACTAGGCATACTCATATTTCAGTCATTACGTTATCCAGTAAAAAAAGTATCCCTATTTCCTCTAACCTCAGCTCAACCTCACCCCAAGCAAGATGCATATAAGTTGAACCTCCAAACCTTCAAGTGTAAGAGGAACTGCAGCTAAAATCCCTGAAGAGTCCTAAGAGTTATAGCTCAACCCTCCCAAGAGGCCCAGGAGTTGGATGCCCCTCTAGGGAGGAGCTTCGATGCCTGTGAGAGCCTCATGATACAAAAAACTAGACCTGTCATTCCTTTCGGGGGATCGCATCAGGGGATCGCATCAGGGGATCGCATCAGGGGATGCGAGTTGTAAACAAGAAGAGGAAAAATAGGCGAATATTGTTAGTAAAACAACAGAAGGCTGTGTTAAATTAGTAATACAAGAATGTTGTGTTAAATAAGCAACAGATGAATGTTACAAAAAATGTAGGCAGTGGAGATATAATAATAATAATAATAATAATAATAATAATAATAATAATAATAATAATAATAATAATATAATAATAATAATAACAATAATAATAATATCGGTATTTCTACAAGTACATGTACAAGGTATACAGTCCTAGCTGACATGAATGTAGAAAGACGCTTGTTATGCGGAGCATTTCGGACAAATTAGGTCAATTTTGTCCCAGGATGCGACCCACACCAGTCGACTAACACCCAGGTACCCACTTTACTGATGGGTAAACATGGACAACTGGTGTAAGGAAACACGCCCAGTCTTTCTACCCTTGCCGGGAATCGAACCCGAACACTCACCGTGTGAGGTCGGGGGGTCCGGGTATGTTATTAATTCAGTGATAAACTATACAGGGTTGTGTCATTTTATAGTGAAGACGTTTCGTTTACCAGAGATTTGGTGGACGAAACGTCTTCACAATAAAATACCATAACCCGCATTTTGTGTCTTGTTTACTTACAAGGGTATAATGGTATGTACACGTCAGAAAATGTTGTAACATGCTAAGGAAGGGGATGCATCACGTCATGAACGGATGCTGGTACTTTGACCTGGAGAGGTGCAAATGATGAGGAGAATGCAGAGAATGTTATAACCTAAGATGCCCAGTCTACTACGTGAAAGGAACGTAACGCTACAAAAAGTATAAACCAAGAGAGCGGGGGGTATGGCAAACCACCAGCATATTGTTTTTAGACAGCGAAAGAAACGAGCAGACCAAAAAATAGAGGACAAACAAGAGAGAGCAACAGGTAGGAGAGATGCACGACAGTGGGACGAGCCAAACCAATCGTTCACACACAAGGGTGACATGTACACAGCCAAGTGTACACCTAATACTGGAGGAAGCAGGGATGTGTACACCAAGTTCCATATGAGGTTATACATTACCAAAGGTACTAAAACAAAAGACTGGACATTCTGGACCTCCCAAAGGCTACTCTCGATTTTGCGAAAGTCCAGGGATTAAAATGAAGTAAAATATCAAATGTAAGTGGACTCATTACCGAAGCAAATACTGTATGTGGATCTCTTTGGACAGTGAGCTACGGGTACAGCTCTCCAAGCAGATATCAGAAATACTGATGGAACCAGTGAAGAGACCTTCAAGATCAGATCAGATTACTACCCCTTCGGAGTGCCAGATCAACTAAGCTGTGATGGATATGTAGGCCGGCGGGCCACCAACAGCAACAGCCTGGCCGACCAGGCAACAAGGAAGCCTAGTCCTGGGCCGGGCCGCGGAAGCAGAGCAACCTCCCGAACCAGGTCACAGGCTAGGTTTAAGAAGCAATAGAAGGAAGCTGAGTAAATAAGAAATAGAAGATAGCTTTATTAATGAATCAATAGATGGAATCTGCACTAAAACAACAGAAGAATGCTGAGCTGAAGAAGCAATTTCTTAACGGCTATAACTCCTGCCACCCTCCATTACTGGTCCTGTACGAGGTAACTCCTGCCACCCTCCATTACTGGTCCTGTACGAGGTAACTCCTGCCACCCTCCATTACTGGTCCTGTACGAGGTATCACAATTCATGTTGTGAATAATTCTCTTTTCGTCTAAGAGTTTAATATGTTTGATATATCTCTTGTATTCTCTTTGTAGTGTTGTGTAGTTTGCTCGGCCCTCACGGTATTTCCCTCTCTAGATAGTAGATAGGTTAACTGTATTCTTTATTTTCGTCCTATTAACTTGTCTAATTGTTTTGTTATTCAGTCTTAATATACAATACACACACACACACACACACATCTCCTGAGGCGCACATCAACCAAATAACTGGTAAATTAGACACATATGCAACACTTGGGTATCTTTATTGAGGAAACGTTTCGCCACACAGTGGCTTCATCAGTCCATACAAAGGAGAATCGTGAAGAACAGGAGGAGTGTGAGGTTGTCAGGCCCTCAATCTTGAGACGATGTTGTCAGTCCATCAATCTTGAATAGAATAACAGCATATGAGCAGAGGAACCTTATATACTGTAGACAGGAGAGGTGCAGCAGTAGTAGGAGGTGTCACATTTGTTCAATGTGGAAGTAGGTCGTGCCCAAGGAATAGGCAAGCGAAGAAATCCCTGTATTAAGATACCAAGATGTTGCAGTGTCAGACAGGATGTGAATGAACATCCTGTCTGACACTGCAACTCTTGGTATCTTAATACAGGGATTTCTTCGCTTGCCTTCCTTGGGCACCTATTCCACATTGAACAAATGTGACACCTCCTACTACTGCT